>LR753323.1:1849510-1865026 GCA_902729485.2 Mus minutoides
GGGCCAAGGGGTGGGAGCGGATGGGTAGGGGAGCAGGGCCGGGAGGGGGAAGGGTATAGGGAACTTTCTGGATAACACTTGAAATGTAAATGAAGAAAATATCTAATAAAAGTTGAAAAAAATTAAATAAAATAAAAAAACAGAGACATCACAAATTTTACAGGCAGATGGATGTAACTTGAGTATATCATCCTGAGTGAGGTAACCCAGAACCAAAAGGACATGCATGGTATATACTCACTTATAAGTAGATATTAGCCATAAAGTACAGATACCATGTTACACTCCACAGGCCCAATTGAGGAAGCTTGAGTCTTACTTAGAAGGGGAAATAAAATATTCATAAGAGGCAGATGGAGGGAGAGAACTGGGAGAGAAGGGAGGGAAAAGGGAATGGGGGATTCAGGATCAGGTGTCGGGAAAGACAGGAGAGATGTCTACATGGCCATGAAAATAAATGGAAATCTACAACTGACAGGAGTGATGAAGAGGTAGGGGCATCTCCACAATGAGAAAAAGACCTGGGTTAAAGAAGGTGCCCAAGAATCAATGGGGGTGACCCTTGGCTGTGACTCACTATGCTGGGGATATAAAAAAAAAAAAGGAAACTAAAAATAGCATCTTCTACACTAAGGATTTTAATGGTTGAAGCCATGGGCTTTAGACCATGATTACAGTACCAGGCATGAAATTACCTCATGTGGAAGAGGTCTTAATCCAATCAGAAAATTGCTGCTGCATTACAGTTGTACCACTACTGCATATCTTACCTGGGTGGTTGGTGTTGTGACATGTAGAATACAGTGCTGGGTCAAATCATTGCGTTTTTCTCATACAGCAGCTGACATAGCATATTCTGGCACTATGCTCATACAGGCAGCACTAACTGGACAGTGGATTGTTAAAAAAAAAGTCGTGTTAAATGGGAAGGGGACATGTTGTAAGGGATATGATAGAGTTGAAAGAGGGAACTAGGGTTGGATATGGTCATGTTTTATTGTGAACATGTATGAAATTCTCAAGAATAAAGAATAATTACAATTTCAAAACTATGTAGCTGAATGGAGAGGTTGTTGCAATTGTGAAGACTTGTTTGTTCTTGCTTCTGTTTGAATGGTAGCCGAGCAGCAGTGCATGCAGGCCTGTCAGCCCTTGTTCTTTGATTTTTCTATGACATGGATTTCCCCGAGGCAGAGACAGTTCTGGTCCCAAGATGTAGCCAGCTCTCTCCATCCATCCGTACATAAATAGGCGTGAATTAGAAGGACTAGTGAATCACTGGGAGTAAGAGAGGTGAGGTAAAAATCATAAAAGTAATTATGTAATTCATAAAATGTCATAAGGAAACCCATTATTATGGATCAGTAATGTATGCTTTTAAAAAATGGAAGAAAAGAAAGAAAGAAAGAAAGAAAGAAAGAAAGAAAGAAAGAAAGAAAGAAAGAAAGAAAGAAAACAGATAGGCTTTGGGCAAGATGGCAATGGAATCTTTTGCTTCCTAATTGGGTAGGGATGAGGACCTGACTCATTTTTTCCCTTCCAATGGTGTCTAGCACTGGCTAGATTGCCAGGAGTGTTTGTTGGGTGATGACCTTATTATAGAGATGCCTTCTAAGAAGTGATTATGAACTTATAAATTCATAAAAGTACCTAAGGCAGAATTTATAGGCAGAGGATGAAATTCTTAAGAAACATTGAAGCCAATTAAAATTTTTGTTCTTTTCCTCTTCAGCCCAGCCTCATCCAAAACATAAGAATACTTTCTACAATTTTTGTTTTAATTTCTTTATGGTACCAAAGATTGAACCCAGGATCTCATGCACACCCAGCAAGCTTTCACAGATTTCTGCTTTACATTCTGTTTTGAGACAGGATCTTGATAAGTTTGTTTGGCTTCACTTGAACTTGCCATCTTCCTGCCTTTACCTCCCAAGCAGTAGGCTTACAGCCCTGCACTACCTGACTTGAATACTTTTCTTTTCTTTTTTTTATTAAATATTTTATAATTTACATTACAAATGCTATCCTGAAAGTTCCCATTACCCTCCCCTCGCCCTTCTTGCCTATCCACCCACTCACACTTCTTGGCCCTAGTATTCCCCTATACTGGGGCATATAAAGTTTGCAAGACCAAGGGGCCTCTCTTCCCAATGATTGCCGACTAGGCCACCTTCTGCTACACATGCAGCTAGAGACATGAGCTCTGGGGTTACTGATTAGTTCATATTGTTGTTCCAACTATAGGGTTGCAGACCCGTTCAGCTCCTTGGGTACTTTCTCTAGCTCCTCCATTGGGGGACCAGTGTTCCATCCTATAGATGACTGTGAGCATCCACCTCTGTATTCGCCAGGCACTGGCATAGCCTCACTGGAGACAGCTATATCAGGGACCTTTCAGCAAAATCTTGCTGGCATATGCAATAGTGTCTGGGCTTGGTGGCTGATTATGTGATGGATCCCCAGGTGGGGTAGTTTCTGGATGGTCCATTGTTTCATCTTAGCTCCAAACTTTGTCTCTTTAACTCCTTCCATGGGTGTTTTGTTTCCTATTCTAAGGAAGAATGAAGTATCCACACTTTGCTCTTCATTCTTCTTGATTTTCTTGTGTTTTGCAAATTGTATCTTGGGTATTCTAATTTTCTGGGCTAATATCCACTTATCAGTTCTAGACAGGTACCAGGTACCAAAGTTAAATCAGGATCAAATTAACAATCTAAATACTCCCATTTCCCCTAAAGAAATAGAAGCAGTCATCAATAGTCTCCCAACGAAAAAAAAAGCCCAGGACCAGGTGGTTTTAGTGCAGTTCTATCAGACCTTCAAAGAAGACCTAATTCCAACTCTCCTCAAACTATTCCACAAAATAGAAATGGAAGGTACTCTACCCAATTCATTCTATGAAGCCACAATTACTCTGATACCTAAACCACACAAAGATCCAACAAAGAAAGAGAACTTCAGACCAATTTCCCTTATGAATATTGATGCAAAAATACTCAATAATATCCTTGCAAACTGAATCCAAGAACACATCAAAACGATCATTCATCCTGATTAATTAGGCTTCATTCCAGGGATGCAGGGATGGTTTAATATACAGAAACCCATCAACATAATTCACTATATAAACAAACTCAAAGACAAAACCACATGATAATCTCATTAGATGCTGAGAAAGCATTTGACAAAATGCAACACCCATTCATTATAAAAGTCTTGGAAAGATCAGGAATTCAAGGCCCATACCTAAACATAATAAAAGCAATCTACAGCAAACCAGTAGCCAACATCAAACTAAATGGAGAGAAACTTGAAGCAATCCCACTAAAATCAGGGACTAGACAAGGCTGCCTACTTTCTTCCTACCTATTCAATATAGTACTTGAAATCCTAGCCAGAGCAATTCGACAACAAAAGGAGATCAAGGGGATTCAAATTGGAAAGGAAGAAGTCAAAATATCACTATTTGAATACTTTTCTAATACTTGCAAATTGCACTTATGAAAATGTTTCATCCATTTGTACCGCAAACAATATTAAAGAGGACAAGCCCAAGACATTAGAGTACTAGGAGTCATTTAATCCAAAAGGAAATTAACAAAAATTGCAAACACAAGTTGTCCAGCGTTTGTTTACTGTGACTACATGAGGCAAAGGACAGGTGATGGATCATAAAGGAACTTGCATCTTAGGTTGCAATGGCCTCTCAGTTCTGCACTTCTTCAGTAAAATAAACATATTTATGTGCTATTTCAACTTCAGTGTGAAGAGTTAGTGATGTTATTCAAATGGTATGTCTATTTTAACAACTGGCACTCGCTAAGAATAAAGGCAGCCATTAGACAGAGCATGTGCATACACATACCAATGATTCATGGCTGCTCCACGAGAATTCTGCATTTTCCATTTTAGCAAATGAGGTGATTTACTGAGAGAATAGAAACACCTGTGCATAGAAAATTGCACATTTCCATTTTGACCATAATTACTTCAGTAATTAAGCATCCAAATTTACCCAGTACATTTGCATGTGTAATTAGCTTTGATTCATTATCAAAGCCAGGCCTATGTCACGGGGTACTACACCATTTTATAAATCAAATTACTGAAAGAAGCATGTCTTTAGGTATTCATTGTTTCCTTCTCTCCAACAAACGTAAAACAAAATTATGTGGATGAGTTGTAACACACACACACACACACACACACGAGGAGGGAGAGGGGGGCTGGCTTTACATTTTTAAAATGGTGTTAATTGAAATTAACATATTTTTAAACTTTAAACAAGAATCTCCCAGTGTTTTTTAAAGAGGGAAATTTCTAACAGAATAAAGGAACATTTTTCTATTTTTTAAAACCATGCTTTCCAGACAATCTTTTGAATTTGGCAGCCTCCGGAAGGCATGCTTTCCCTTTAATAACACATTTAGAAAGGCCCTGTCCAGACACTGCAATTCTGCCACTCAGCTCCTTGCTCAGAGCCTAACTTTTCACACTGCAGTTCAGGTTCCTACTGGCAGGAGTCTCAGTGCAAACTTTGCAGGTATCTCCAAGTCCAAGGCTTGCAGTGCAGCCTGCATGGGAAGGCAGGAGAAATTTCAGATGCTTTATAATCTTCAAAGGGTCAGTTCTGCCTGAGCTCGTCCACTGATCATAGAACGTGTGTGCTAGTAACCTTCCTTTGGCTGTATCTAGTCCCAGAGGACAAGGATGAACTCTGTGCTCTCACTGAAGATACAGCTAGAAGCAAGGATTATGACAGAGTCTTAATGAAGATTCACTTCTGTGCTTTCTGGTGACACTTCTGAGCTACACATCAAGCCCTTCCTTTAGAGGCCCAACTCCTTCTTAGTCTCTCCTTGTACCCTTGATAGAATCTGATCTTCAATCTGTTCAAACATAGGCCAATACATATTCCCTCCTGAAGACAGAATGGGTTCATGAGCTCTGCCTCCTCCCCTGGGATGATAGATAGGCACTTAGTAGTCTCTGGGGAAGGAGAGACCTTTTCCTCAGTGCTGTAGAGACTCTTAAGTTGCCCATTGCTCTTGTTAATAACCCTTACCCAAGCTCCAGTATGCAACCCTAATGAAACACACTGGGTCACCAACCCATACACAAAAACTTTGATATAGGGAGAGAGGAATAGTTTAGTAAGCAGCTAGGAGAGCAAGAGTGGGGCCTTGGCTACCTGAGTCCCACCATATATACCTTACAGCATGTTTGCTTTTCACTTTCACAGAAATGAATCCAATCCTTGGAATTGAGAGGTGTACATCATTTTGAAATCAGCCACATGATTAGATTTACAGGTTTTTACCAGAGATTTGATTTATTTTTATCCTTGCTGAACTTGAATTTAAATGTGTTTGGAGTTAATGTCATGCACAACTGAAGATTTTGTCTAGATTCGGTCTAGGAGTCTGTAGATTATGACTCATAGGTTCAACCTGTTTTTGTTATCACTGGACCTTGTAATTCTGATGTTATTTGCTACGTGGGTCTTTAAGTACCTACATAATAATAAGAATATTGTCATGTATTTATTCTTGCATTTGTTCCTTTGAGACCAGGGCTTACACTGTATACCCTAGGCTTATTCAGAAGTCACAATATATTTGCTTGCATGTAAAAAGTTTGCCAACTCCTGATCTATATCAATGTCTCATAGAACCTTCTGCAACAATGAAGATGTCTCTAATCTATGTCCTTGAATACAGTCCCATAAGCCTGTAGGGCTTTGGAGGCACTTCAATTACAGTTAGTGTGACTGTGCAACTGAATTCTAATCAACTTAAAATGGCATAGCCACAAAGTAACTTGTGGCTATCACATTAGAGCAGTTCCAGACCGTTTACAGCCTAAGGACTCCATGTCCTTTCTTTTCTGTGTTTTGTGTTCCTCTCTCAAATGGATCATTGGTCCTGAGGCTGTGTGAGTCAAAGGGAAGACAAAATTCTTAATCACATTTCTGTCCTGAACTGCCTTTCCTTGTCTCCTAGCAAATGGTTAATGGGAAGCACTTGAAAACAATGCACATGAACAGATAGCCATTTCCTCTAAGGCACTACTTTCTTTACCTATCATGTCTGCTTTTGTTTGTGGCTTTTTCAAATTAAAGAAAGTCTTCATCAACTTTGCACTTCGGGCTGCAGACAGACAAAATCTCTCTGCACAAAGCTCTATTTCTTTCTGGCCCTCTTGAGGACTAGCCGACTTCTCTTTTAGTTCATGTCACTCACAAGACTGCTAAACCACAGGAAGGAGTGTCCAGCACACACTGTCTTTGTGAACATTGCTGAGCCATTTCCCATAAAAGTCAACTTGGTCTGCACATGGTCTGCCTTTCAGCACAGCACAGACTGCTCTTCTATTAAGTGTCCATGCATGACAGCAGAAAGCTAGCCACTAGTTTTTCAGCCTCCAATATCTGACTGAGTCTTACTCGCAGGTAGCCTGACAAAATCAAAATCATACCATTTAAGTTTTCTCATGTTTGGCAACCCATTTATAAATCCTAGAATTTAAAATTGGGTTTTCATGTGTGCAAAGAGAAATCAATAAACAGGTTTAGCATAACAGTGTTTTAAGTTCTCATAAATCTCTAGAAACCAGTAGCTCAGGGCCATTGTATAAGCTCTACTCAATGAGGTCACAAAAAGGATGGACTTAGCTGTTCTGGATCATTTGGTCTGTTGCTGTACAACCCAAACATATTTTCCTCCTTTGGACCCTAAAAGAAGGCTGCCAGCAACACTGTCTACATTAAAAGAAGCCTTGTGGAAGTGCATGGAAAGGAAGAGGAGTATCTTCCCTGCTTAAGGAGAGATTTCACAAGTTCCGTGCGTGCCTTCTTCTCACATCCTGTTTGAAAGAGCTTGGTCACATGGTCACATTTATTTGCAACAGAGCATGGGAATGCAAGCATTTTTTTCAAGGCGGTATTTGCTTAGTGCAAAAAAATAGAGATTTTTTTTTTTTTTACTGTCAGATGAGGAAAAGTAGGGAAAGATGTCTTCAGACTCTAAGAGTAATTGAAGTATTTGACAGTATGAAAAAATAATCTACAGAACAAGAACAGTATATATTTTAAATAGATCTAATGAAAGGGTAGACATTTTGTTTGGAAAAACTTCTGTTGTTTTACATGGCATTTTACATTTATATAGTTTCCTCCACCCATTATACTTGAAATCCTTAGGTGCACAGACTATGTATTTTTTTTTATGTAACTAATACATAACTACCAGTGAAAGAATACATGTGAACAAATGGATATTGTATTTTGGGTATGCATTGCCCATCTCAAGTTCATGGGTTTGAACACTTGGTCTCTAGTTGCTGTTGCTGTTTTGGAGATTGTGCAACCTGGAAGAGGTAGAGTCTTACTAGAGGAAGTAGGTAACCTAGTAGGTTAGCTTTGAGATTTTTGTAGACACCATCCCCCACTTCTTGTCCCCTCTATTTGATGCCTGTAGACACAGTGTGACAAGTGGTCTCATACTCCAACCAATATGGACAGAGATACATTCAGTGCTGTGATAAACTGACATCTGCTGGCACGATAAGACAAAATAATCCCATCTTTGCTTCAGTTGTCTCAGTTGGGTTTGTTTGTTTGTTTTTGTCACAGTGATTCTTTAAAGTAATTAATAAAGCAGAATTCTGATATTTGCTTATATTTTATCTATCACTGAGTACTTGGTACAATCACTACCTAAGGAAGAGTTGGAGCACAGCATAATCTATGTTGTCATGGACCATGTCATATCCATCAGTCACGGGATATAAACTGGATACATATATGCACTACATTGTATCTGCATCCGTTATTTTCCTATGAGAGGTCTCCTAAGCAAAGGATCTGGCTCAGAGATAGGTAGTGAACATCCAAACCAGTACTGGGAGCCAGCCAGTTCTTCTTGCTCATAATCCAGCAATCCCTCTACAGCTTCGTGTAGAATCCTCCTGTCCTGTGCTGTAGGACATGAGAGGATGGATTTGAACTGGGCATTTTGAAAGCAGAATCTCTTAACCCTTATCCACAAGGAAGCTTTGGGCAGGTAGAATAGATAAGAGGAGATGTATGTTGAGCCTGGGGATATAGCCTGAAGAACTTCCCTAAGGAGATACCCTTTTCTCTGTTTTTATTTCATTTGCAAAGATGATTTGTCTGCATATATATGTGTGCAGTACCCACCCAGTTCAGAGGAGCATGTAGGAATACCTGGAACAAGAGTTGCAGATAACTGGGAGTTGTCAGGTAGATGCTGGTAATCAAACATGGATCCTCTGGTGGAGGGGCCAGTGCTTTTAGTCACTCGGCCATCTTCCCAACACCAGGGAATATGGTTTGCAAAGCATTTTTGTTTACTTTGATATTCATTCATTCATTTAATCATGTGTTCATTGTTCCACTTGCATATTTAGCAACACAATGGAGTACTAGTTAAGTGCAAGAAAATCTCATTATGCTATGTGCTATTAAGTCTAATACAGAAGAGACTCCTCTCTGTGTCTCAGTTGATTTATCCCTAATATAGTTCGAAATGTCAAATTGCTTCCTCCTAATCTAGTTGATCGCAATGTGACACAACTGAATGACTGTGAAGGAGAATCTGACCTAAACTAAAAAGCTACTTGTACATGTTTAAATCCCACCAGAGTAGAAAACCCCGTGTCCTGTTGCAGAAATGTTTGTGCTTCAAATTAGAAATTACTGCTCCTGGGATCCAATAGGTATCATGCAATACCGGGTGTATTCATGTTACTTTCTGAAGTCTCAAAGTTTCCAAAATCTTTCTACTCTCAGTGACTTTGAATAAAAGGCTGAAAACTTGTAGTTCTCTATCCTTAGCTGACATTGTAAAAATTGAAACACTTAGATGCTGTCTGACCTGTGCTAAGTACTTGTACTGGATATACCACTGTTACGATGTATGAGGTTTATAGATTGTTGGTCAGGGAAGCCTTCCCTCTCTGGAAATGTGTCACATGAGCTGATACTGATGAGTAGAAATTACCTCCCCACAGGAAGAAGAGAAAGACAATGTCAGGAAGAGGAAACATCAGGTGGCAAGAGTGACATGGTTATTAGCTTGGCTTGAATGCGGAACAGAAAGCAGGCCAGATGGCTGGTAGGTGGGGAAAGGGGAGAGATGATTTAAGGTCAGACAAGGCAATTAGAGTCAGGCCGTGCACAATGTAAACAACGAAAATACTTTGTATTTTATTCAGTAGGAAGGTAGAAACTACTCTAGGGGAAGCAGGAAGATAAGTTTGCCCTGTTTGGCAGCATTGTAGAGTCCACATGAGAGCAAATGACTAATTGGACAAAGGAAGATAGTAGTAGACTAGGAGAAAAGTGGGCAGCTGCTAGAAGCATTGAGAAGCCAGGGGGGAAAGGCTCTCTGATTAAATTTGCCTTTGAATTTGGAGTATGTCAGTGTTTAAAATGCTACATTTCACAGTAATTGTCTGGGTGAGTTAAGCCCAGTGACATGCTAGAGTCAACAAATACCGGGTCACAGGAGAAATTCTATGCACCTATCCCTAACAGATTACCCATGACATCACCCTTATATCTCAAAACTGGCCAGGTGACGACACTTACACAATTGAAATGTACAAATTCTTGGCTGGAGAAATAACTCAGCAGTTAAGAGTCTTCAGCTCTTCCAGAGGACCAGGGTTCAGATCACAGCACCCAGATGGCAGTTCTCAGCTGTCTGTAATCCAGGCCTCCAGTACCATCTGCTGACTTCTATAGACACTGCACACATATGCTACTCTTGGGATAAACACTTACACATAAAACAAAAATAAATAAATATTTTTAAAGAAATTGAAAAATGCTAATAACAAGGCAACTAATGAGGGAGATTGTTTTGGGGAGCTGGTATTTTTTTAATTAGATATTTTCTTTATTTACATTTCAAGTATTATCCCCTTTCATATTTTCCCCTCTGAAAACCCCCCATCCCCTAGCCCTCCCCCTGCTCCCCAACCTACCCACTCCTGCTTCCTGGCCCTGGCATTCCCCCATACTGGGGCATAGAGCCTTCACAGGACCAAGGGCTTCTCCTCCCATTGATGTCCAATTAGGCCATCCTCTGCTACATTAGCAGGTAGAGCCATGAGTCCTACCATGTGTTTTCTTTGGTGTGTGGGGGGGTGCTGGTTATTAAACATCAGCCCACTACTAGTTAAATTCTGACTCCATTTGTTTATGATTAAGCTTCCTTAGAGTCTTCATTTTCTTTTTTCAAAATCTATTTAATTGAACTAGACCTATACCACTTCTTCCTCCTGTCCTCACCTCAGCCCCTCCCAGGTTCCTTCCCTCAATCCCTTCCTATGCTCCTCTGGTCTCACAAGTTGGTAATGAGTTTTTCTTTGATTATATTTGCTGTGTGTGTATATGTATGTATCCTATTGAGTCCATTTTTGTTCTTTGTGTATATCTGGTTTGAAGGCTGATGACTTTGCATTAAACAGACAATGAAGTGGCTCCCCCTGGATAGGATAATTCTCACTCGCCCAGTACTCAATAGTTGCCTGTAGATCTTGTCTAGGCAAAGCTGGTGAGAGGTTCCCTCTTCCACATTAACATGGATATTGTTATTACCATTGTTCTGGTCTTTTGTATGTAGCTATGTTTAAGGGGACTATTTCACAGCAGACTTCCCAGTGTTCTGACTTTCACACTCATTCTGCCCTCTTTCTGAATTGTTCCTTGAGCCATAGATGCTGGAGCTGGCATGTAGATGTATCAGCTTGGGCTGTACTCCCTGGGATCAGTTGGTACCTGCATTGTGTCCAGTTTTGGTTGTCTGTAATAGTTCCAATTTGCAGTAAAGAGGGGTAATAGCTACAATCATCTGATTTTTGAGGATATAAGAATAAGATTTAGAATATAGTAAGAAATTGTGCTGGTCTAGCAAAGTGGTGGGAGTAATAGATCACTTTCTAAGATCCATGACTGCACTATCCCTGGGTTAGGTTTCCAGCACCAGGTATGATTTTCCTTCTGTTGAGTGGGCAATAATTGGATGGCTGTTGCTTGTCACTGAGAAGTGATTGCCATTTATTGCACCTTTATGCGTGTCTTGCCATGCTGGTCACTGTCATGGTTCATAGGCATCACAGGTGGATAAGGATGTTTGTTCCTCCTCCTTGACAATTTGCATAGAATTTCCTGATCCCATGGAAGCTAGGCTGTAGAAAGGAGACTTTCCTGTCAGAAGCAGCTGCAGTCACCTAAGCCATGTGCACTAAGTGTGTGATGTCTTCAGCAATAGAACACCCTTAAGTCCCTGAAAGGTGACTAAAGACAACTTCAATAACTTACTGGACTATCCTGACTAGCATTTGGTATCTTGTATGTGATACTAGGATTTTTTTTTTTTAACTTATGAGAGCATTGTCAACCCAAGTGACTTAACTTCTTTTTTTTTCCTTTTTCTTTCAATTTTTTATTAGATCTTTTCTTAATTTACATTTCAAATGCTATCCAGAAAGTTCCTTCCCCCCTTCCCCTCCCTACTCCCCTGCCCACCCACGCCCACTTCTTGGCCCTGGCGTTCCCCTGTATTTGGGCATATAAAGATTGCAATACCAAGGGGCTTCTCCGCCCAATGATGGCCAACTAGGCCATCTTCTACTACATATGGAGCTAGAGACAAGAGTTCTGGGAGTTCTGGCTAGTTCATATTGTTCTTCCTCTTCTAGGGTTGCAGACCTGGGGTTCTATCTCTAGCTTCTCCATTGTGGGCCCTGTGTTCCATCATATAGATGACTGTGAGCATCCACTTCTGTATGAGACAGCTATATCAGGGTCCCTTCAGTAAACACTTGCTGTCCTATGCAATAGTGTCTGAGTTTAGTGACTGATTATGGGATGGATCCCCGGTGGGGTAGTCTCTGTATGGTCCATCCTTTCATCTTAGTTCTAAACTTGGTCTCTGTAACTCCTTTCATGGATATTTTGCTTCATATTCAAAGGAAGAATGAAGTATCCACACGCTGGTCTTCCTTTTTGATTTTCTTGTGTTTTGCAGATTGTATCTTGGGTATTCTAAGTTTCTGGGATAATATCCATTTATCAGTGAGTGCATATCCAATGACTTCTTTTGTGATTGGGTTACCTCACTAAGGATTATATCCTCCAGATACATCCATTTGCCCAAGAATTTCATAAATTCATTTTTTAAATAGCAGAATAGTACTCCATTATGTAAATGTAGCACATTTTCTGTATCCATTCCTCTGTTGAGGGACATCTGGGTTCTTTCCAGCTTCTGGCTATTATAAATAAGGCTGCTATGAACACAGTGGAGCATGTGTCCTTTTTACCAGTTGGAACATCTTCTGGGTATATGCCCAGGAGAGGTATTGCTGGATCCTCAGGTAGTACTATGTCCAATTTTCTGAGAAAACGCCAGACTGACTTCCAGAGTGGTTGTACAAGTTTGCAATCCCACCAGCAATGGAGGAGTGTTCCTCTTTCTCCACATCCTTGCCAGCATCTGCTGTCACACGAATTTTTTATCTTAGCCATTCTGACTGGTGTGAGGTGGAATATCAGTGTTGTTTTGATTTGCATTTCCCTGATGATTAAGGATGTTGAACATTTTTTCAGATGTTTCTCAGCCATTTGGAATTCCTAAGTTGAAAATTCTTCATTTAGCTCTGTACCCCATTTTTCATGGGGTTATTTGTTTTTCTGGAGTCCAGCTTCTTTAGCTCTTTGTAGATGTTGGATATTAGTCCCCTATCAGATTTAGGATTGGTAAAAATCCTTTCCCAATCTGTTGGTGGCCTTTTTGTCTTGCTGACAGTGTCTTTTGCCTTACAGAAGCTTTGCGATTTTATAAGGTCCCATTTGTCAATTCTTGATCTTACCGCATAGGCCATTGCTGTTATGTTTAGGAATTTTTCCCCTGTGCCCATATCTTCGAGGGTTTTCCCCACTTTCTTCTGTATAAATTTCAGTGTCTCTGGTTTTATGTGGAGGTCTTTGATCCACTTAGACTTAAGCTTTGTACAAGGAGATAAGAATGGATCAATTCACATTCTTTTACATGATAACAGCCAGTTGTGACAGCACCATTTGTTGAAATGTGTGTCTGCATCTGTATATATTTATATAGATAGATAGATACATATATTATATACATATATGATATATACAATTATACACAATATATTCTGTACTGACCTCCCTCTTTCCTTCCATGTTGGAGTCCCCTCCCCATTATTCCATTTGTCACGTTATATTACCCAAATCTTGTTATTTTCCTCTCACTCACTCCCAGCTACATCCCTTTATAATTCCTTGTTTCTGTGATTGCTCTATTTTGTGTACTCACATCTGGAGATTTGGAGCTATGAACTTCAGATGAGAGAGAACATGTGGACTTTGTCGTTCTGGGTCTAGATTATGTGTAATCTTTCTAGGTTCACCCATGTACCTACAAAATTTCTTATTTACCTTTTCTTCGCAGCCAAATAGTATATCATTGTGCATATGTTCATTTCCTGGCCATTGGGACTAAGATGACAATACACACAGCTGAGTAAATATCTGTGCAGTAAGATATGTTGAGTCCTTTGGACACATGCCAGTGGTGGTCGATGACTTCAAGGAAGCAGCTTCTCAGACATAACAGTGATGATGTACATATAAACTCATAGTGGTTGCAACAGCATGTTAAACATGACAGACAAAATCCTACCATGGCAAGGTGAGGTAGGCATGGAATTGACCACTCTCTGAGGAGTGATTGGCATTTGATAGCTGCTGGGAAACCACATTCCTGGGCAAGCTCCAGTGCCATGAATAATCAGGCAACACAAACCAGACTCAGTAGAAGAGAAAAAGATGAAAGAAACTCAAAGTTTCATGGGGAGGAAGGTGAAGAGAGAGGGTGGGAGGGATGGAGAGAGGTGAGTATGATTAAAGCACATCTACATAAAAATCTCAAAGTATACAATAAGATAGTTATTTAAAGAACCAGTAAAATTCTGGTTGGCGACCATGATAGGGGAAAGTACTTTAAGTAGAAGCTGGAAAAACGTCTCAGCTTTCTGCTCTTTCAAGGGACAAGGGGTCATTACCCAACACTCAAATCAAAAGGATCACCCCTGCTTGAAAAAGCTCCAGGGAATCTGATGGCCTCTGAAGCCACTTGAGCAGACATGGAACTCAAACACAGAGACACGCAGATATAGATATCACTTTCCCTTCCTTCCTCCCTCCCTCCCTCTCTCTCTGTCCCTTCTTCCTCACAGCTCCCTCTAGAAATCATATATATATATATATATATATATATATATATATATATATATATATATATACAGAAGTGGATGCTTACAGTAATCTATAAGATGGAGCACGGGGCCCACATTGGAGAAGCTAGAGATAGAACCCCAGAAGCTGAAGGGGTCTGCAACCCTAGAAGAGGAACAACAATATGAACTAACCAGAGCCCCCAGAGCTCGTGTCTCTAGCTGCATATGTAGCAGAAGATGGCCTAGTTGGCCATCATTGGGAGTAGAGGCCCCTTGGTACTGCAATCTTTATATGCCCCAATTCAGGGGAACGCCAGGGCCAAGAAGTGGGAGTGGGTGGGCAGGGGAGCGGGGCGGGAGGGAGGGAGAGGGAACTTTCGAGATACCATTTGAAATGTAAATTAAGAAATATCTAATAAAAATTGAAAAAAAAATAACCTATACAGGCAAGATTTGGCTTCAATATAAATTCTTAAATTCATGTTATAGAAAAGAAAACCATTTAAAATACTCTATAGTGGGACAGTGATTGAAGATGAGAAATCTTCTTGGATAATGTGGGTGAGAAGCATGAGATCCAAGGGACAAAGTTTTGGAATAGTCACAGCTGATATTGTGTCAACAAAAAATGGGAAAGCATGGACTGGACAGATGGCTTAGTGGACTGAACAGAACACTGGCTGTTCTTCCAGAGGATCCACATTAAATACCCAGCACCTATATGAAGATGTACAACTTCTGTGTCTCTTCAGTTTTTTCAGATGCCATAGTGTCACAGACACATACGCAGACAAAAGACTCATACACATAAAATTTAAAAAAATTTTAAAGGTGGAAAAGCAAAACGAATGTTAAAAAAGACAATGAAGGAGCTCCTTCAGCCTCACTAAATGTGTGTGTGTGTGTGTGTGTGTGTGTGTGTGTGTGTGTGTGTGTGTGAGAGAGAGAGAGAGAGAGAGAGAGAGAGAGAGAGAGAGCACTTGTCCATGAACAGGCACATATGTGTTTCTATGCATGTCAAGGCCCATGGTCAATGTTGTCTTCCTCTCCATATTATTGAAAGAAGGTCTCTTGTTAAATCCAGAATTCACTGATTGGCTAGACTGACTGGCTGGTCAGTGAGCTCCAAGGATCAACATTTCTCCTGAGTTCTGGTCCTCATGATGATATATATATATATATATATATATATATATATATATATATATATATATATATATATAT
>LR753323.1:1865126-1900605 GCA_902729485.2 Mus minutoides
AAAACTTGTTAGAAGGCACACCCTCCAGGTGCAGTCTCTTTCTGGATCAGACCAGTCACTGTAGTGAAACTGGCAGGCCACACCCAGCTCCATCCTTTCTCCAGTCACAGTTCTCCCCTCTTCAACTTCCTGGAGATAGGAGCTTCCTGGGATGGGTTATTCCAGATAGAAAGCCCTAAATGGAGTCTGGCTAACAGACACGAAAAGGGAACATGACTTCCAGATACATCACCTACCAACTAGACCAGAAGCTCTTTATCCAAGAATGTCCTTGAGAGTTTTCAAACATTCTCCTCAGAAACATCTTTTTTTTTCCAAAAGAAAAAAAACAAAACAAAACAAAAAAAAAACAGTGTTTCAAATCTAATATGGTGATATCAGTAAGCTTTGCACTTATTTTCCAAAGGCACAACACCTTCCTCTCTCCTTGCTCTCTTACCAAGAACGTTCAAAACCAGGTTCCTCTCTCACCAAGCAGAATAATACCTTCCTTCAAATCTTGATGTTTTGTCATCTCTGCGAAACCCTTTGTCTGAAGACTGATCTGACTCCCTGTCTCTCCCTCCAAGTAGGTATCTCAGATCCTGAAACCAAACAAAACCCAGGGTGCAGGGAAAGTACAACAAATCATTGTAGAAGTGATTTCTGCAGGGACTTCCAATAGCAATTCAACAAGAGAACCAGATTACAGAATGGCAGAAGCATGTTTAAGAATCAAATGACATTTAGAAAATCAGTTACTATTGCTTAGCTGTGCTTTAATTAAAAATAGAGGGAGAATGGATCTTTTGTTTTCATTTTTTATTAGATATTTTCTTAATTTACATTTCAAATGCTATCCCTAAAGTTCCCTTCCCCCTCCCCCCCTCCCTGCTCCCCTGCCCACCCACTCCCACTTCTTGGCCCTGGCGTTCCCCTGTATTGGGGCATATAAAGATTGCAGTACCAAGGGGCCTCTCCTCCCAATGATGGCCGACTAGGCCATCTTCTGCTAGAGCTAGAGACACGAGTTCTGGGGGGTCTGGTTAGTTCCTATTGTTGTTCCTCTTCTAGGGTTGCAGACCCCTTCAGCTCCTGGGGTTCTATCTCTAGCTTCTCTAATGTGGGCCCCGTGCTCCCTCTTATGGATGATTGTGAGCATCCACTTCTGTGGGAGTCAGCTATATCAGGGTCCCTTCAGTAAACACTTGCTGTCCTATGCAATAGTGTCTGAGTTTAGTGACTGATTATGGGATGGATCCCTGGTGGGGTAGTCTCTGTATGGTCCATCCTTTCATCTTAGCTCTAAACTTTGTCTCTAACTCCTTTCATGGGTATTTTGTTTCCTATTCAAAGGAGGAATGAAGTATCCACACGCTGGTCTTCCTTTTTGATTTTCTTGTGTTTTGCAGATTGTATCTTGGATATTCTAAGTTTCTGGGCTAATATCCATTTATCAGTGAGCGCATATCCAATGACTTCTTTTGTGATTGGGTTACCTCACTAAGGATTATATCCTCCAGATTCATTCATTTGCCCAAGAATTTCATAAATTCATTTTTTAATAGCAGAATAGTATTCCATTGTGTAAATGTACCACATTTTCTGTATCCATTCCTCTGTTGAGGGACATCTGGGTTTCAGCTTCTGGCTATTATAAATAAGGCTGCTATGAACATAGTGGAGAATGGATCTTTTTTATTTTTATTCTTACAATATTATAGGGTTCAACAATCATGAAAGATTTTTTACATGTGTTACAAAGAAGGCTTAGAAAGAAAACATTAATTATACTGAAGTCTTAATGCATTATTTATCTCAAGTGTCTATATTTTTTAGCATTCCTTACCCCCATCCCCAAATTTCATAGTTTGATGCCTCTCTGTTACAGCACTCTTTACAGCAACTAATATGTAATGCTGCTTCTTTATCTTAAAAACTGTTTGGGGCAGCAAGGAAGATGTCTCAGTGGGTAAGTATGGTGATGTGAATGTGAATGGCCCCATAGGCTCATGTAACATATGAGCTCTCACCAGCTGCTCCAGTGTCATGCCTACTTGTCTGCTACCATGCTTCCTGTCATGATATCATAAACCAACCCTCTAAAACTATAGGCAAGAACCAGACCAAATGCTTTGTTTTCTAAGGTGTGTGGTCATAGTGTTTCATCACAGCAATAGAAACAGTGATTGAGACAGTGAGTGTACTTGTGGATGAGACTGATGACCTGAGTTTGATCCACAAGGTGGAAGGAGATAACAGACTCTCACAAGTTGTCCTCTGACCTCCACAATTATGTCATGGTATGTGCACACCCACTGACATATACAAATGCATACTCACACAAGACAAATAAATAAATGTGAAAAAATTCTTTAAGTTGGTTTGTTAGAAAGCTAAGATGATATAAGCAAAACATAAAACCATTATCAAAAACTTCAGTGGTTAATAAGAACAGAGGTGCTGTTTACACATTACAAAAAAGACCTGTGTTGTTTAGTTTTAATAATGTACCAAAAGAGAGGAAGTAAATGGAACTTCTGAATTGTTCCTTGATATATTTTATAACAATATTTTTTCTGTCTTTTATTTTCAGGTGTTTTCAATGTGCACACGGAAGAGACAATTTTTTATCTTTTTAAATATGATCGTAGTTTCTAGAGTCTTTGGGTTTCGATGGTTTCCTAAAACTCTACCTTGTGATGTTAAACTAGATAGCCTAAAGACCCATGTGATTGTGGACTGCACAGACAAACATTTGACAGAAATCCCTGAGGGTATTCCCAATAACACCACCAATCTCACCCTTACCATCAACCACATACCAAGCATCTCTCCAGATTCCTTCCGTAGGCTGAACCATCTGGAAGAAATTGATTTAAGATGCAATTGTGTACCTGTTCTATTGGGGTCCAAAGCCAATGTGTGTACCAAGAGGCTTCAGATTAGACCTGGAAGCTTTAGTGGACTCTCTGACTTAAAATCCCTTTACCTTGATGGAAATCAACTTCTGGAGATACCGCAGGATCTGCCATCCAGCTTACAGCTTCTGAGCCTTGAGGCTAACAACATCTTCTCCATCACGAAGGAGAATCTAACAGAACTGGTCAACATTGAAACACTCTACCTGGGTCAAAACTGTTATTATCGAAATCCTTGCAATGTTTCCTATTCTATTGAAAAAGATGCTTTCCTAGTTATGAGAAATTTGAAGGTTCTCTCACTAAAAGATAACAATGTCACAGCTGTCCCCACCATTTTGCCACCTAATTTACTAGAGCTCTATCTTTATAACAATATCATTAAGGAAATCCAAGAAGACGATTTTAATAACCTCAATAAGTTGCAAGTTCTTGACCTAAGTGGAAATTGCCCTCGATGTTATAATGTCCCATATCCATGTACACCTTGTGAAAATAATTCCCCCTTACAGATCCATAAGAATGCTTTCAATTCATTGATAGAATTAAAAGTTTTACGTTTGCACAGTAATTCTCTTCAGCATGTACCCCCAACATGGTTCAAAAACATGAGAAACCTCCAGGAGCTAGACCTCTCCCAAAACTATTTGGCCAGAGAAATTGAGGAGGCCAAATTTTTGCATCATCTCCCCAACCTTGTTGAGTTGGATTTTTCTTTCAATTATGAGCTGCAGGTCTACCATGCATCTATAACTTTACCACATTCACTCTCTTCATTGGAGAACTTGAAAATTCTGCGTGTCAAGGGGTATGTCTTTAAAGAGCTGAAAAACTCCAGCCTTTCTGTATTGCGCAAGCTTCCCAAGCTGGAAGTTCTTGACCTTGGAACTAACTTCATAAAAATTGCTGACCTCAACATATTCAAACAGTTTGAGAACCTCAAACTCATAGACCTTTCAGTGAATAAGATATCCCCTTCAGAAGAGTCAAGAGAAGTTGGCTTCTGTCCTAATGCTCAAACTTCTGTAGACCGGCATGGGCCCCAGGTCCGTGAGGCCTTACACTATTTCCGATATGATGAGTATGCACGGAGCTGCAGGTTCAAAAACAAAGAGCCACCTTCTTTCTTGCCTTTGAATGAAAACTGCGACTCATATGGGCAGACCTTAGACTTAAGTAGAAATAACATATTTTTTATTAAACCTTCTGATTTTCAGCACCTTTCATTCCTCAAATGCCTCAACTTGTCAGGAAACACCATTGGCCAAACTCTTAATGGCAGTGAACTCAGGCCCTTGAGAGAGCTGCGGTACTTAGACTTCTCCAACAACCGGCTTGATTTACTCTACTCAACAGCCTTTGAAGAGCTCCAGAGTCTTGAAGTTTTGGATCTAAGTAGTAACAGCCACTATTTTCAAGCAGAAGGAATTACTCACATGCTAAACTTTACCAAGAAATTACGGCTTCTGGAGAAACTCATGATGAATGATAATGACATCTCTACTTCTGCCAGCAGAACCATGGAAAGTGACTCTCTTCAAACTCTGGAATTCAGAGGCAACCATTTAGATGTTCTATGGAGAGAAGGTGATGACAGATACTTAGACTTCTTCAAGAATCTGTTTAAGTTAAAGGAATTAGATATCTCCAGAAATTCCCTGAAATCCTTGCCTCCTGGGGTTTTCGAGGGTATGCCACCGAACCTAAAGACTCTCTCCTTGGCCAAAAATGGGCTCAGATCTTTCTCTTGGGACAGACTCCAGTTACTGAAGCACTTGGAAAACTTGGACCTCAGCCACAACCAGCTGACAACTGTACCTGAGAGATTGGCCAACTGTTCCAAAAGTCTCACAAAACTGATTCTTAAGCATAATCAGATCAGGCAGTTGACAAAATATTTTCTAGAAGATGCTTTGCAATTGCGCTATCTAGACATCAGTTCAAATAAAATCCAGGTCATTCAGAAGACTAGCTTCCCAGAAAATGTCCTCAACAATCTGAATATGTTGCTTTTACATCACAATCGCTTTCTTTGCAACTGTGATGCTGTGTGGTTTGTCTGGTGGGTTAATCATACAGACGTTACTATTCCATACCTGGCCACTGACGTGACTTGTGCAGGTCCAGGAGCACACAAAGGTCAAAGTGTCATATCCCTGGATCTGTATACCTGTGAGTTAGATCTCACAAACCTGATTCTGTTCTCAGTTTCCATATCGTCAGTCCTCTTTCTTATGGTAGTTATGACAACAAGTCACCTCTTTTTCTGGGATATGTGGTACATTTATTATTTTTGGAAAGCCAAGATAAAGGGATATCAACATCTGCAATCCATGGAGTCTTGTTATGATGCTTTTATTGTGTATGACACTAAAAACTCTGCCGTGACAGAATGGGTTTTGCAGGAGCTGGTGGCAAAATTGGAAGATCCAAGAGAAAAACACTTCAATTTGTGTCTAGAAGAAAGAGATTGGCTACCAGGCCAGCCAGTTCTAGAAAACCTTTCCCAGAGCATACAGCTCAGCAAGAAGACAGTGTTTGTGATGACACAGAAATATGCTAAGACTGAGAGTTTTAAGATGGCATTTTATTTGTCTCATCAGAGGCTCATGGATGAAAAAGTGGATGTGATTATCCTGATATTCTTGGAAAAGCCTCTTCAGAAGTCTAAGTTTCTTCAGCTCAGGAAGAGACTCTGCAGGAGTTCTGTTCTTGAGTGGCCTGCAAATCCACAGGCTCACCCATACTTCTGGCAGTGCCTGAAAAATGCCCTGACCACAGACAATCATGTGTCTTATAGTCAAATGTTCAAGGAAACAGTCTAGCTCTCTGAAGAATGTCATCACCTAGGACATGCCTTGGTACCTGAAGTTTTCATAAAGGTTTCCATAAATGAAGGTCTGAATTTTTCCTAACAGCTGTCATGGCTCAGATTGGTTGGAAATCATCAATATATGGCTAAGGAATTAGGAAGCGGAGACTGATAGAAGATAACTTCTTTCTTTATGCTGCCATACTCAGTTAAATATCTCCCTTAGCTCAACTCAGAAATACTGGTGCTTAGGAGAAAGGCTTTGATTTATCTGCATACAATTGAGAAGAGCCACATATATGCCCCGAAGAAGTACTAGTAGTTTCAGTAGTAGGGTAAGCTCTATCTCTCTGATATGGAACTGGACCAGAGTTCAATGAAATAAAAGCCCAGAGAACTCAGTAAATTGTTTCACTATCATGTAGTATCCACCATGCAATACATCACAAAAGCAGTTACTGGTACAGGACAGTTAGTGGCTGTTTCAATGCTTCTTATCATTTTCTTGGGGCCCATTGATGGGATCTCTGGGAAAATAGGGAAACTTTTTTTTTTTTTTTTGTCATCCATGGACATGGCCAACTTATAAATGAAGAAAATGGAAATATTTTCCCCTCAAGCAAAGTGATGTTCTTTGCATTTGATAATAATTTACCTGCTGAAATATTCTATGTACATGGCCAGAATACTGTTTCCAAATAAAATGATCTTTAAAGTAACTTCATTAATTGTTGTTATTTTGTTAACTGGTACCAATATTTTTCGCTATCTATAACCATCGTGCATCAATATCAAGTGGTTTCCATAGTAAGCCCAAAGGTGGTGGAAAGAATATGTATTTAGGGTTATCAGAGAATAAGAAAAGAGATGGATGGCTATTGTATATGCTCACTTCAGTTTGAAAAGATGGGGAAAGACATGAAGGTTGAAAGAGCTTAACATTGGGAGATCATTGGATTTGGTTTGTTTTTTTGGTTTGTTTTTTTGTTGTTTATTTGGTTCTTTTTTGTTGATTTTTTGTTTTGTTTTGTTTTGTTTTGGTATGAGTGTTTTTGTGTGTGTGTGTGTGTGTGTGTGTGTGTGTGTGTGTGTGTGTCCAGAAGACATTATCAGGAATGATATATACTTCCTTTAAGATAACTCTTATTGACCTGGAATTCAACAATTAAGCTGGACTAGCTGACTGGCAATCCCAGGGATATGCCTGTCTCTGCTTCTTTGGAGTTTTGAGTATCTGCCACCAAATCTGGCATTTTTACATAGGTTCTGAAAATCCAAGTCTTGAAATAAAGTGCTTTACTGACTAACCACTCCACCAACCTGAAAGCATCAATTTTAATTTCAACTTTCATAATCAAAGATAACAAAAAGAACCCAGATATTATTAAGATAAACTAGGTATAAATTTACGTGAGTTCAAAGTTTGAAATATGACCAATTTGCTACTTGGAAAATAATGTGCATAGGTTTCAAGACCTGAAAAGTTAGTTTAGGGAAAATATATTTCCCTCATATGTGAAAATATCAAAAGTTTTACTTCAAGTGTAGCTTGGAAGAAATAATATGGAAATTGTTTCCAAATGACACAACTAAGAAAGTTTGCAAATTTCAAAACTAACCTTTGGAATAGCAGAGAAGTAAAATCTCTAGAGTCAGTTATTTCACAATTTCTCTGAGCCTCATTGTATCTAATAGATTCCTTCCTTCTTCAATGAAAATACAGATAATGTCACCAAAAAAATCAGCTCTTGGCCATTACATATTTTCTCCTACCAACACACATAATTTCATAAGATTTAAGTTATATCTTGGTGATTTATAAAGCATAAATCACTTTGAGACAACTTAGGTCTCTTCTGAAATGCATTAAGAGGAAGAAAGAAAAAAAAACCACAACTATTTCCTCATATTTCCTCCTGAAGTTAAATACAGAGGTTTGATGTCAGAAAACAACTCAGAATGCACCAACAGATGTTGATTGTTGAATACCCTTATTATCATGATGAGTCACTCTAAAAGTGATCTTAGGGCTCTCCATAAAGCTCCATAGAAGAGGAGTTGTCTATAGAGTGTGCAGATCAAATCTATCACCTCAGACTACCAGGAAAAATGGACTCCCTGGTTCCGTAGAAAACTCTGACCTGATGGCACCATCTCAGGAGGAACTTGAAGATTCTTCATAAATTTCACTTCACCATCAATTTTTGGCTTCTAGCTTCTTGCCACCCTGCCCCCTGGTAAGGGTATGTGTTTTGACCTGGGGTAGATATCATATGTTGGCACAATCTGAATTTTTATGATCCAAGCCAACGGGCATTGGCAGATCACATGATAATGGTTGAAAAAAAGGACAAAGGGAACATCTTCAGTTTGTAGAGGAGAGAAAAGATGAATGTGATGTGGCACGCTATCCCTGACTCAGGTTCTCTGTGTCCAGAATACTACATACTTTCAGCTACTTATCTGAACCTTTGTAGGTCCCCTTAGGGTGGTCAAGGAATATGGAGTACATAAGGGAATGAAGTGGTTTGAGAATGTGGGCAACTTGAATCATTTCCAAAGATGCAATGATGAGAAAGATGAGGACAAACACTTCTTTGGGGGCAAAACCTGTTCCTCAATCTTAAAACAATCCTTTTCTAACTGGAGAGAGGTTAAGAGTCATTGAAAGAACTGGCTGCTCTCCCAAGAACCCTGGTTCAATTCCCAGAACACACAAGTGATTCCCAGCCATCCTTTACTATGTACAGTTTTAAGGGATCTGATACTCTCTTCTGGCCACACTGGCACTGCACCAACTTGAAACACTGACATACATCCAGACAAAGTACCCATACACATAAAACAAAATAAAAAAGCAAAACAAATCCTTTTCAAAAATTAAAAATATAATTACATTATTATCCCCTTTCCTTTTCTCACTCAAATCCAGCAGCTCTCAACCTATGGGTCATGATACTTTTAGGGACTATATATCACATATCCTGCATGTCAGATATTTGCATTATGAGGTATAACAGTAGCAAATTGATAATTAAGTAACAAAGAAAATAATTTTGTGGATGGGGGTCACCACAACATAAAGAACTATACTAAAGGGTCATAGCATTAAAAAAATTTAGACACACTACTCTAATCCCTCCTGAGTATCCCTTCTTGCTCCCTTAGAATTCATACTTTTTCTTTATTACTGTTTTTCACAAACACACACACACACACACACACACACACAGAGAGAGAGAGAGAGAGAGAGAGAAAGAGAGAGAGAGAGAGAGAGAGAAACATACCTGTTCAGTCCATTTAGTGATAACTTGTGCATATATGATTTCAAATTTCAGAGATTATCATTGATGTTGGATAACCAACTAGGGGGCTCATTCTAGGGGAAGAACTATTTCTCTCACTTTCAGGATTTCTTTAGTTGACTGTAGATCCTTGTCTAAGGGTGGAGTTCTGGGAGATATTTTCACTTCTGTGTTAGCATGTCTACTGGTGGTATACTCTGTTTTTATCCTCTCTAGGCAGCCATATTTTTGAGATATCATGGGTAAAGCATCATTTCTGTCATCTCTAGGGAAAAAAAGTCTCAGAACATATTCCATGGTCCTCTGTCTTTTTATAATATTTCTACTCCTCTTCCTTAGATGTTAGAGTAGTCTTATAAATGTATCAGTTAGTGTCCGGCATCCCACAATCATAGGTTCGCTCCATTATGACTCATTGTATTTTCTGTAATGCTCTGTTGTCTGTTGCAAAGAGAAATGACTTTAATGAAAGGGTGAGAGATATACTCATTTGTAGGTGCAAGAATAAATAACTAGATTGCAGTCAGTAGTTTTGCTGGTTTAGTAGTAGACTTTCTTCTAAGATCTATGACCTCACTAGTGTTGGGTAGTGGACTAGGTTTCTAGTACCAGGCATGGTATCCGTCTTGCTGAGTGGGCTGTTGATTCAATGGAGAACAAGTTTACCAACAGGATATGAATGCCACTATCACATCCTTAAGGCAACTGCACCATGCTGGTCAGTGTTGTCGTTCATAGGCATAGCTGAGGAAGATTATTCTTTGTTTCCTCCCCTGGGACCTTTACAATACATACCACCTTCTTATTTTTTTTTTTTTAATGTTTAAAAACAAGAATTTTTTTCCATCTAACCAAGGTGAATGAGAGAACTGGGTTACTGTAATTTGTGGTCCTACTTTAACAATTTCAGTGAAGCCAAAGTTGGGGTTTTCCTCTTGCCTCTTCTATATATGTTCAGCAGGGAACACTGTTTATAAGAAAGACTAGTTAGCAAGGCTGTGGAAACTCATGTTTTTTTTAGAACTTTGAGTTGTCAAAGTGTTGTTAATAATTATTGGATACAGAGCCACTGCATCTGATGGAAAGTTTAGCCTTTGACCCTAATGAATGCTGTGAACTTATTTGTACAAACTGAAGGCCAAATTGCAAGTGATGTAACAAGGACACAACAAAAGAGTTAATGTAATAAAGATAACATGGAACCAATCACCATAGAGATGGAGGAAGGTCAAAAGAAGAAAAAGTACCAAACTCTAATAAAATAATATGGTGACCCTTGTTAATCACAGGAGCCCAGCGTTCTTGTAAGATCAAAATTACAACAGGACAGTTCCATATCCTAGTTTGTGTCATGATCTGCATGGCCTTGAGATTAATCAAACTGTGGCAATGGGGAATGAAAAAAATAATAATAACAGTCACAGACGCTGGGATTTCCTGGGCTGTGCAACCATGGAGTTAAACTGAATGCAACTATGTACTGTGCCTTAAAGTTTACCCGAATTTCAGATAGTAATTCATTTCTAACAGTTTTACAGCATTTCAGTGACTGCATTTCTTTGCAAGCTCATCTCTGCTCCTTCTTGATGATTGACATCAGTTTAAACTTTTGGAAAAGCTCACAGACTTAAAATAGCTGAAGAGGTTTGAGTCACAGTGTCTCAAAAAGAAAACTCTCCAAAAATCCTCTGATAGGCTCTTTGAATCAACAGGAAGTCCTACAAGGCCATCCCTCCAACCTAACAGCTGGCACTGGGAATTAGGGGATTGCTTCCACAGACAGAAAATAACTTTTAATGTTATTCCATTTGGATGTAACTCCCCGAACTGAGGCTAGGCAGGGATGCATAGCAAGGACACTGTCTTGCTTTTGTCATACAAACCTAAGTGCATGATATCACTATCAGAGGCAATGCTGTGGAATGAACATTCCACAGACTTAAGTAGCAGCAAACTCTAAGAGTTTACATCTCCTGAAAAAAAAAGAAAAAGAAGAAGGAAGAGAGAAAGAAAGAAAGAAAGAAAGAAAGAAAGAAAGAAAGAAAGAAAGAAAGAAAGAAAGAAAGAAAGAAGGTATTGACAGCTACATTACCCAGGAAGACCAAATCCCCTGAGTTCTGTGACTAATTTGGACTTGGTTGCTCTCCTGAAGTCACAGTGAACAACATCCTTGGTTAAGGTCCAGATGTAGACACACTGTACAAGGCTTAGGTACAGTGGTGGTTTGAATGAGAATGTTACCACAAAGACTCATTTAGTTGAATGTTTGGTTTCCACTTAGTGGACTGTTCAGGAAGGATGAGGAGGCATGGCCTTGTTGGAGGAGGTGTGTCACTAGGGATGAGCTTTGAGGTTTCAAAAGCCCATGCCAGGCACAAACTTATTCTCTGCCTGTAGTCTTCCATTTTCTGACCACCCACTTCTTCAGTGACATGTCTAACTGCCTGTTGCCATGCTCCCAACTATGATGGTCATGGACTAACCCTCTGAAACTGTAAGCAAACTCACAATTAAATGCTTTCTTTTCTAAATTGACTTGGTCAATGTGTTTCTTCACATCAATAGAACAGTAACTAAGATAGTTACCCAGTGTGATACTTACTAAATAAAAGAGACTAAAACTCATGTGTCTTATTCTTTTTTGTATAGAATAGAGTTTATTCAGGGCATAGGGAAGGGAGTTAAGAGGGTAGTAGAGGCAGAGAGAGGAGAGGAGAGGAGAGGAGAGGAGAGGAGAGGAGAGGAGAGGAGAGGAGAGGAGAGGAGAGGAGAGGAGAGGAGAGGAGAGGAGAGGAGGCCGGCCATGAGGATGTGGAGAGAGGGGAAAGGAAATGGGGAAGGAAGGGGGAAGGGAGAGAGGACAGAGCAGAAACAAGAAGGGAAGAGCAAGCGAGCAAGAGCTTATGTGTCTTATTCTGAAGCCTGTATTTTTCACAGTGTAGTTGCCCTTAGATTGGGGCAACATGTCTGTAATTCTTGGGTAACTTAACTCATAAGGGACTGTTTTAACACATTACTCCTGTTTGTTGACAGATCATGACACAATCTTTGAGAAGTACAACTATCCAGGTCAGGCTAACTCCTGAATGAGGAATATGCATTTTCTTGGGGAGAGGGGTTTGGGGTTTTGTTTTGATGAGATAAAGCACTGCTATGTAGCCCAGGCTGGTCTTGAATTTGCAGTAATCCTTTTTTCTCTGCTTCTTTTTTTTTTCAATTTTTTTATTAGATATTTTCTTAATTTACATTTCAAATGCTATCCCAAAAGTCCCCTCCCCCCTCCCCCCTCCCTGCTCCCCTGCCCACCCACTCCCACTTCTTGGCCCTGGCGTTCCCCTGTATTGGGGCATATAAAGACTGCAGTACCAAGGGGCCTCTCCTCCCAATGATGGCCGACTAGGCCATCTTCTGCGACATATGGAGCTAGAGACAACGAGTTCTGGGGGTTCTGGTTAGTTCTTATTGTTGTTCCTCTTCTAGGGTTGCAGACCCCTTCAGCTCCTGGGGTTCTATCTCTAGCTTCTCCATTGGGGACCCCGTGAATTACAGGTGTCTGTCACCATGCCTGCTCCTTGGAGATGTGTTATACAATTCTCTCTTCTTTGTTTTTGTCCATGGGTGGGACCATTGGATTGACAGGCAAAGAGAATGGATGAGGCTCTGAAGAAGACTGTGCAAGATGAAGTCATTGGTGCCAAGCAGCAAATACAAACTAAATGCTTCATTTATTCTATTAAATCATCATAGAAAGCCCATGAGACCAGTGCTAATGGTTTTGTTTTAAAGCTAAAAGGAGAAATCAGAAATAAAGGAGTAATCAGAGGTGTCCTGGAGGCTACTGTCCAGAGTTACAGAGTAAGCAAATGACTCATCTAGAACTGAACTGTCTCTATCTAACACATCCACTTACTCAATTGACTTCATTTTATCTGGGGCTAGATAAGAGCTTGAAAGTAATGTGCATTCCAGGCCATTGGCAGACCAGAAATTCAGATCTGTAGGGCCCAGGGATGCTTAATTTAGCAACTAGCCAAAACATGTGTGAGGAAGCTGACCCACAGAGACTTTTGGGAAACACATCTTCTTCTAGGGCACCGGTGGCTGTTCATGTATGGATCACTTTTGCAAATAAAGCTTGAGCCCCCAAGGATGCAAAAGCTCTTTCTCTTCAGTGTATGACCCTTGATTCTCTCATCCCACTACCACTGACTAGAAATGTACTTAAACCCACAAATAAAGCTCCCTGCTAGGTACTATTAGGTGGTGGATATATATACTTTATATGGAAGTGGCAGTTTTGCTTGGGGCTAAGATATAAAGATAATTGAAACAAGGACATTGGGACAAATTTAAGCTAATAGAATCTCAGTCCTGCAAGGGCTTGTCAATGGAACTGCTATTTAAACTGTATGCACAGGTTGGAGTGGGGTAGGGGTTAGATATGTTTACTATAATTTTCTTAGTGTCTTCCTGAATACATAAATACCAACTACATTTCCATGTGTAGGATGGAGAGTGCCATCTAGTGGAGAGTGAGATTCCTCCTGGGTGCTGATGGCACATTTCTGAGCTCCTTAGCTAGGTCTCCAAAATGGGAAGAAAATACCATATAAAAACAAATGGATTAAAAACATATATTTACACCCAATCACAAAAGAACTCACATAACATGTACTCACTGATATGTGGATACTAGCCCAGAAGCCTAGACTACCCAAGATACAACTTACTAAACACATGAATCTCAAGAAGAATGAAGTTCAAAATGTGGTCTCTTTGACCCTTCCTAGAACTAAGAACAAAGCACACACTGAAGGAGTTACAGAGATCAGTGTGAAGCTGAATCAAAAGGATGGACCAACCAGAGACGGCTGCTGCCAGGGATCCCTCCCATAATCAGCCACCAAAATAAGCACTATAGCATATGCCAGGTTCTATTACGACTTTCCCTGGACTATATCGACAGAACACCCTCCGATATGGTCACGGACCATTTGTGTCTTCACCTACGAGTGTCAGTCGATAATCAAGGAACACAGGACTCCCAAGGAAGGAGCTAGAGAAAGTACCCAAGGAGCGGAAGGGGTCTACAACCCTCTAGGTGGAAGAATAACATGAACTAACTAGTTCTCCCTGCGCTCATGTCTCTTGCTGCATATATGGAAGAAGATGGCCTAGTTGGCCATCATTGGGAGGAGAAGCCCCTTGGTCATACAGACTCTATATGCCCCAGTACCGGGGAACGCCAGGGCCATTGCGTGGGAGGGGGTGGGTAGGGGAGCAGGGCGGGGATGCGGGAGGGTAAGGGAAAATTTCTGGATAACATGTGAAATGTAAATGAAGAAAATATCTAATAAAGAGAAAAAACATATATTTACAGCTATTTTTATGTGCTCGTGCACATAAAATGTGTATTCATGCATAATTGTGTCTGATGTGTATTAAGCATTGTTTACTGATAGAAGGGCAACATAACATGGGGTCACAGAGTACCAAATCTGCTCCCACCACTGTATAGGTTTCTTTTTTTTTCAACTTCTATTAGATATTTTCTTCATTTACATTTCAAGTGTTATCCAGAAAGTTCCCTATACCCTGCCCCCTCCCGGCCCTGCTCCCCTACCCATCCGCTCCCACTTCTTGGCCCTGGTGTTTCCCTGTATTGGGACATATAAAGTCTGCATGACCAAGGGGCCTCTCTTCCCAATGATGGCCAACTAGGCCATCCTCTTCTATATATGCAGCTAGAGAAATGAGCTCAGGGGGTACTAGTTAGTTCATGGTTATTCTTCCACCTAGAGGGTTGAAGACCCCTTCAGCTCCGTGGGTACTTCCTCTAGCTCCTTCTTCCTTGGGAACCCTGTGTTCCATCTAATAGCTGATTGTGAGCTTCCACCTCCATGTTTGCCAGGCATTGGTATAGTTTCCCCTGAGACAGCGATATCCGGGCCCTTTCAGCACTATCTTGCTGGCATATGCTATAGTGTCTATGTTTGGTGGCTGATTGTGGGATGGATCCCTGGCAGCCTCAGTCATTGGGTCCATCCTTTGGAATCAGCTTCACATATGATCTCTTTAACTCTTTCAATGTGTGCTTTGTTCTTAATTCTAGGAAGGGGTGATGTGTCCACATTTTGATCTTCCTTCTTCTTGAGTATCATGTGTTTAGTAAATTCTATCTTGGGTAGTCTAGGTTTCTGGGCTAATATCCACATATCAGTGAGTACATGTTATGTGAGTTCTTTTGTGAATGGGTTACTTCACTCACGATGATGGCCTCCAGATCCATCCATTTACCTAGGAATTTCATATATTTATTGTTTTTAATAGCTGAGTAGTACTCCATTGTGTAAATATACCAAATTTTTTGTATCCATTCCTCTGTTGAGGGACATCTGGGTTCTTTCCAGTTTCTGGCTATTATGAATAAGGCTGCAATGAACATAGTGGAGCATGTGTCCTTGTTACCAGATGGAATATCTTCTGGATATATGCNTGTCTGTTGCTGTACCAGTACCATGCAGTTTTTGTTAAGATTGCTCTGTAGTACAGCTTGAGGTCAGGCATGGTGATTCCACCAGAGGTTCTTTTATTGTTGAGAAGAGTTTTCGCTAGTCTAGGTTTTTTGTTATTCCAGATGAACTTGCTAATTGTCTTTTCTAGATCCTTGAAGAATTGAGTTGGAATTTTGATGGAGATTGCATTGAATCTGTAGATAGCTTTTGGCACGATAGCCATTTTTACTTAGGTTTCTTTTTGAATTGCTGTCACAAAATACTTAACAGGAAGGAAAGGAGAAAGAGAGGGAGGGAGGGAGGGAGCGAGGGGAGGGAAGGAGGGAGGGAAGGAGAGAGGCAAGAAGGAGAGAGGGAGGGAGGAAGGGAGAAAGGGAGGAGGGAGGGAGAGAGGGAAGAAGGGAAGAAGGAAGGATCGAGGAAGGGAGAAAGGGAGGATGGAGGGAGAGAGGGAAGAAGAGAAGAAGGAGGGAAGGAAGGAGAGAGGGAGGGAGGGAAGAAGGAGGGAAGGAGGGAAGGAGGGAGGGAGGGTGTATTTTGGCCAGCAGAGTAAGAGAACACTCTATTGTGGTAGAGAAGTCACTGAAGCAGCAACTCAAAGGCAGTTGATCTTAGGGAATCTATAGTCAAGAAGCAGAGCATAATGAATATTTGTGCTCAGATAAACTTTCTAAAAAACAAAGACCTGTACTGGCTAGTTTTGTGTCAACTTGACACAGCTGGAGTTATCACAGAGAAAGGAGCTTCAGTTGATGAAATGCCTCCATGAGATCCAACTGTAAGGCATTTTCTCAATTAGTGATCAAGGGGGAAAGGCCCCTTGTGGGTGGGACCATCTCTGGGCTGGTAGTCTTGGGTTCTATAAGAGAGCAGGCTGAGCAAGCCAGGGGAAGCACGCCAGTAAAGAACATCTCTCCATGGCTTCTGCATCAGCTTCTGCCTTCTGACCTGCTTGAGTTTCAGTCTTGACTTCCTTTGGTGATGAACAGCAGTATGGAAGTGTAAGCCAAATAAACCCTTTCCTCCCCAACTTGCTTCTTTTTTTTTTCTCTTTATTAGATATTTTCTTCATTTACATTTCACATGTTATCCAGAAATTTTCCCTTACCCTCCCGTGTCCCCACCCTGCTCCCCTACCCACCNGTGGATTCATTTCTGGGTCTTCGATCCTATTCCATTGATCTACCTGTCTGTTGCTGTACCAGTACCATGCAGTTTTTGTTAAGATTGCTCTGTAGTACAGCTTGAGGTCAGGCATGGTGATTCCACCAGAGGTTCTTTTATTGTTGAGAAGAGTTTTCGCTAGTCTAGGCTTTTTGTTATTCCAGATGAACTTGCTAATTGTCTTTTCTAGATCTTGAAGACTTGAGTTGGAATTTTGATGTGGATTGCATTGAATCTGTAGATAGCTTTTGGCACGATAGCCATTTTTACTATATTGATTCTGCCAATCCATGAGCATGGGAGATCCTTCCATCTTCTGAGATCTTCCTCAATTTCTTTCTTCAGAGACTTGAAGTTCTTGTCATACAAATCTTTCACGTCCTTCTTAAGAGTCACTCCAAGATATTTTATATTGTTAGTGACTATTGTGAAGGGTGATGTTTCCCTGATCTCTTTCTCAGCCAGATCATCCTTTGTATAGAGAAAGGCCATCGATTTGTTTGAGTTAATTCTATATACAGCTACTGCACTAAAGCTGTTTATCAGGTTTAGGAGTTCTCTGGTGGAGTTTTTGGGGTCACTTATATATACTATCATATCATCTGCAAATAGTGATAATTTGAGTTCTTCCTTTCCAATTTTTATCCCCTTGACCTCCTTTTATTGTCGAATCGCTCTGGCTAGGACTTCAAGTACTATATTGAATAGGTAGGGAGAAAGTGGGCAGCCTTGTCTGGTCCCTAATTTTAGTGGGATTGCTTCCAGCTTCTCTCCATTTAGTTTGATGTTGGCCACTGGTTTGCTGTAGATTGCTTTTATCATGTTTAGGTAAGGGCCTTGAATTCCTGATCTTTCCAATGGTTTTTGAATGGGTTTTGGATTTTGTCAAATGCTTTCTCAGCATCTAAGGAGATGATCATGTGGTTTTTATCTTTGAGTTTGTTTATATAGTGTATTACGTTGATGGATTTCCGTATATTAAACCATCCCTGCATTCCTGGGATGAAGCTTACTTGGTCATGATGGATGATCGTTTTGATGTGTTCTTGGATTCGGTTGGCGAGAATTTTGTTGAGTATTTTTGCGTCGATATTCATAATGGAAATTGGTCTGAAGTTCTCTATCTTTGTTGTGTCTTTATGTGGTTTAGGTATCAGAGTAATTGTGGCTTCATAGAATGAATTGGGTAGTGTACCTTCAGATTCTGTTTTGTTGAATACTTTGAGAAGAACTGGAACTAGGTCTTCTTTGAAGGTCTGATAGAACTCTGCACTAAACCCATCTGGTCCTGGGTTTCTTTTGGTTGGGAGACTATTAATGACTGCTTCTATTTCTTTAGGAGATATAGGGCTGTTTAGGACATTAATCTGATCCTGGTTTAACTTTGGAACTTGGTATCTGTCTAGAAAGTTATCCATTTCATCCAGATTTTCCAGTTTTTTTTTTTAATATAACCTTTTGTAGAAGGATCTGATGGTGTTTTGGATTTCCTCAGGATCTGTTGTTATGTCTCCCTTTTCATTTCTGATTTTGTTGATTCGGATGCTATCCCTGTGCCCTCTAATGAGTCTGGCCGAGGGTTTGTCTATCTTGTTGACTTTTTCAAAGAACCAGCTCTTGGTTTAATTGATTCTTTGGATAGTTCTTTTTGTTTCCACATGGTTGATTTCACCCCTGACTTTGATTATTTCCTGCCATCTACTCCTCTTAGGTGACTTTGCTTCCATTTGTTCTAGAGCTTGCAGACATGCTGCCAAGCTACTGGTGTAAGCTCTCTCCATTTTTTTTTTTTTTGTAGGAACTCAGAGCTATGAATTTACCTCTCAGGAATGCTTTCATTGTGTCCTATAAATTTGGGTATGTTGTGGCTTCATTTTCATTAAACTCTAGAAAGTCTTTAATTTCTTTCTTTATTCCTTCCTGGACCAAAGTATCATTGAGTAGATTGTTGTTCAGTTCCAAGTGAATGATGGTGTTCTGCTACTTATGTTGTTATTGAAGAGCAGCCTTAGTCCATCGTGATCTGATAGGATGCATGGGACAATTTCAATATTTTTGAATCTGTTGAGGGCTGTTTTGTGGCCAATTATGTGATCAATTTTGGAGAAGGTGCCATGAGGTGCTGAGAAAAAGGTATATCATTTTGTTTTAGGATGAAATATTCTATATATATCTGTTAATTCCATTTGTTTCATAGCTTTCGTTAGTTCGACTGAGTCTCTGCTTAGTTTCTGTTTCCAGGATCTGTCCATTGATGAGAGTGGGGTGTTGAAGTCTCCCACAATTATTGTGTGAGGTGCAATGTGTGTTTTAAGCTTTACTAAAGTTTCTTTAATGAAAGTGGCCGCCCTTGCATTTGGAGCATAGATATTCAGAATTGAAAGTTCCTCTTGGAAGATTTTGCCTTTGATGAATATGAAGTGCCCCTCTTTGTCTCTTTTGATAATTTTGGGTTGAAAGTCTATTTTATTTGATATTAGAATGGCTACCCCAGCTTTTTTCTTCGGGCCATTTGCTTGGAATATTGTTTTCCAGCCTTTCACTCTGAGGTGGTGTCTGTCGTTTTTCCTGAGGTGTGTTTCTTGTAGACAACAAATTGTCGGTCCTGTTTGTGTAGCCAGTCTGATAGTCTATGCCTTTTTATCGGAGAATTGACTCCATTGATATTAAGCGATATTAAGGAACAGTAATTGTTGCTTCCTGTCATTTTTGTTTTTAGAGTTGGGATTCTGTTCTTGTGGCTGTCTTCTTTTAGGTTTGTTGAAGGATTACTTTCTTGCTTTTTCTAGGGCATAGTTTCCGTCCTTGTATTGGTGTTTTTCTGTTATTATCCTTTGAAGGGCTGGATTTGTGGAAAGATATTGTGTGAATTTGAATTTGTGGTGGAATACTTTGGTTTCTCCGTCTATGGTAAATGAGAGTTTTGCTGGGTATAGTAGCCTGGGCTGGCATTTGTGTTCTCTTAGTGTCTGTATAATCTCTGTCCATGATCTTCTGGCTTTCATAGTCTCTGGTGAGAAGTCTGGAGTAATTCTGATAGGTCTGCCCTTATATGTTATTTGACCTTTTTCCCTTGCTGCCTTTAATATTCTGTCTTTATTTAGTGCATTTGTTGTTCTGATTATTATGTGTCAGGAGGAATTTCTTTTCTGATCCAGCCTATTTGGAGTTCTATAGGCTTCTTGTATGTTTATGGGCATCTCATTCTTTAGGTATGGAAATTTTAGGCCTGCCTTTATATGTTACTTTGTAGAGAGCCACGCCCGAGCTGGTTCTGCCACCATTCCAAGATGGCGCCGACATCCTGTCACCACCCCCAGCCTGGGACAAGCTAACAAGTTCAGTGTGCATGCGCTGGTTACAAAGCCATGTAAGTCACCGCCCATCCTGGGGCATAACTTGAGGTAATGGGCAGTCAGCCAATCCTGAGGACACACGTCACACTGAGGTGTATTTAAGAGGGACCCATTTTGGGCTCACACTCTTTCTCAGCATGATGTAATAAAGGTATGCTTGCAGAAGGATTCAGGTGTCCACATCTGTTCTTGCCAGCGAGGCGGTAACGTGGGCATTTACATTACTTGACCTTTTTCCCTTAGTGCTTTTAATATTCTATCTTTATTTAATACATTTGTTGTTTTGATAATTATGTGTCGGGAGGAATTTCTTCTCTGGTCTAGTGTATTTGGTGTTCTGTAGGCTTCTTGTATGTTCATGGGCATCTCTTTCTTTAGGAAACCCTTCAAAAGAAGATAATAAAACAACTTTTATAAACGACCGGGAAATTCAACTTTTAGAAGAAAAAGTAGATGAGGATAATAGGTATCCAAACCAGAAGAGTAACACAGGACCTAAAGGACCCACAAAACTCAATCCAAGAAATACGTAAAACGTAAAAGAAACTTACAACACGGGTACAAGAGATACCTTAGAACTGCACCTGAGATTCTCTCTTCCATCTCTTGTATTCTGTTGCTGATGCTCACATCTATGGTTCCTGATTTCTTTCCTAGTGTTTCTATCTCCAAAGTTGTCTCATTTTGGGTTTTCTTTATTATTTCTATTTCCGTTTTTAGGTCCTGGATGGTTTTGCTCAATTCAACTGTTTGGTAGTGTTTTCCTGTAGTTCTTTAAAGAATTTTAGTGTTTCCTCTTTAAGGACTTTTACCTCTTTAGCATTGTTCTCCTGTATTTCTTTAAGTGAGTCATTCATGTCCTTCTTCATGTCCTTCTTCATATCTTCTACCAGCACCATGATATATGATTTTAAATCTGAGTCTTGTTTTTCGGGTGTGTTGGGGTATCCAGGACTGGCTGAAGTGGGAGTGTTGGGTTCTGAAGAAGGTGAGTGGTCTTAGTTTCTGTTATTAAGGTTCTTACATCTGCCTTTTGCCATCTGGTAATCTCTGGAGCTGGTTGTTATAGTTGTCTCTGGTTGGATCTTGTTCTTCCTGTGATTCTGTTGGCGTCTGTTGGCAGACCTGGGTGCCCAGCTCTCTCCTGAATCTCAGTGGTCAGAGTAGTCTCTGCAGGCGAGCTCTCCTGCACAGACTGGTCTCTGTGGGAGCCTTTGTAGTTCGTGAGCTGACCTGAACAGACTGGTCTCTGAGCAACCTGGGACCTAATATGGCTCTCTCACAAGTTCCAACCGGGAAAGCCCTCCTGGGATGAGAACTTTCCTCAGGCAAGGAGGGAGCCTGGATGTCTAGAGCCCAAAGCTGGGTGTGTCCCAAAAGGTGCACTGTTCGGCTGTTTGCTCACTCACCCTTTGCAGTCCCTGAGCTGACCTGCGCAGACTAGGTCTTAGGGACCTGGAACCCAAGATGGCTCTCTCACACGTTTGGGCAGGGAAACCCCTCCCAGGCTGAGAACTGTCCACCGGCAGGGAGGGTGCTGGGATGTCTGAAGCCCAGAGCTGGGTATGTCCCAAAAGGTGCCCTGCTCAGCCATTCGCTCACTTGCCCTTTGTAGTCTATGAGCTTACCTGAGCAGACTGGGTCTGAGTGACCCTTTGCAGTCTGTGAGCTGACCTGCTCAGACTGGGTCTGCACGACCCTTTGTGGTCTGTGAGCTGACCTGTGTAGACTGGTCTCTGTGCCACCTAGGACCCAATATGGCTGTCTCACAAGTTCTGTTAGAGAAGACCCTCCCAGGGGGAGAACTGTCCTCAGGTGGAGAGGGTGTCTAGAGCTCAGAGCTGGTTGTGTCCCAACAGGTGCCCTGTTCAGCCCTTTGCTCACTCACCAAGATCGTCCAGAGAGTCCTGCCGGAAACCTGGATGGGTGCACAGGTCCCGGGCCCTGCGCCTGGTGCTGGAGCAGCGTGGGCCGGAAGGGAAGGGGGTCCGCTGCCACCCCCCCCCCCCCCCCCCCCCCCCCCCCCCCGTCTCTCTCCTGGCTTCAGACTCAGGTCCCACGCAATTGGACTGGAACAGATGTGTGTTGCTCTCACCAGTGGTCCTGAGATCGCTAGGAGAGTCCCACAGGAAACCTGGTCAGATGCACAGCCCCTGGGCCTTGCGCCCTGCGCTGGAGCGATGTGAACCGGAAGCAGCCTTATTTATAATAGCCAGAAGCTGGAAAGAACCCAGATGTCCCTCAACAGAGGAATGGATACAGAAAATGGGGTACATTTACACAATGGAGTACTACTCAGCTATTAAAAACAATGAATTTATGAAATTCTTAGGCAAATGGATGATATGCACTCACTGATAAGTGGATATTACCCCCAAAACTTAGAAAACCCGAGATACAATTTGTAAAACACAAGAAAATCAAGAAAAAACAAAGAACAGAATGTGGATGCTTCATTCCTTCTTAGAAAAGAGAACAAAACACCCAGGAAAGGAGTTACAGAGACAAAGATTGGAGCTAAGATGAAAGGATGGACCATCCAGAGACTACCCCACCCGGGGATCCACCCCATAATCATCCAACAAACACAGACACTATTGCATATGCCACCAAGATTTTGCTGAAAGGACCCTGATATAACTATCTCGAGTGAGGCTATGCCAGTGCCTGGCAAATATAGAAGGGGATGCTCATAGTCATCTATAGGATGGAACACAGGGCCCCCAATGGAGGAGCTAGAGAAATTACCCAAGGAACTGAAGGGGTCTAAAATCCTTTATGTGGAACAACAATATGAACTAACCAGTACCCCCAGAGCTCGTGTCTCTAGATGCATATGTAGCAGAAGATGGTCTAGTTAGCTATCATTGGGAAGAGAGGCCCCTTGTTCTTACAAACTTTATATGCCCCAGCACAGGGGAATGCCAGGGCCAAGAAATGGGAGTGGTAGGCGAACAGGGTGAAGGGGAGGGTATAGGGAACCTTCAGGATAGCATTTGAAATATAAATAAAGAAAATATCTAATAAATAAAAAAGAATGCCAACCATTTCCTACTGAAGACTTACCTAAGAAAGTCCCTTTTTCTTGACGCAAGTTCCCAGATTCTCTAATTCTCTTGCTTCCTGTGACTCAACAAAAATAAGGGGGAGTGGAAGGAGAAAGGGGGAAAGAGGAAGAAGAAGATGTAAATGTATGAATTAGTTCCAAATGTTGTTTTGCATGAAACACTTTTATGATTGCTTACTCGTAAGTGAGAAATGACTGTCCTAGTCTTCCCTTGCTCTCCCATTTCCCGATATTTACTCTGATTTTGGATAGAAGTGGTCTTCTTCATTACCATGCATGTGTTTACTTCTAGATGTAGCATTCTCTCTCAAAACTTCATCAAAAATGCAAAGATTAGGAACACCAAGGTTGACATACACAAAACTGAAGTGATTTCTGCTAAGAATGTGAGGGGCAGGCTTTACCTCCAAGGCTTCTGCCACATTTAGCCTCAGTGAAGCTTATTTGGGACTTTAGAATCCTATTTAGCAAGACTTGGGCTTTTGGCATTGTTGGTGTTTGAGGGTTTATTTATGCATATCTCTCTCTCGATGAATAATTTATGCTCCAGATAAGTAAAGAGACAGTATGTTTTGAAAACCCTTCTTGGTCAAAATAGAACAATCTCTGGCCTGGGTGCAGACCTAACTTTCCAATGGGACTAGATCAAACTTCTGGCCAAGAAACCACCTCTAAAAGTCATGAAACCACACCAATGAAATAGAATCATTAATTCCTTGTAGTATGGGCATGGCTGTTTTATTGAGCCAATTATTACAAAAGAGATATGTTATCCTCCCTTGCAGTTTTTTACTCCAAGCTAGGACAAAAAGAAGGAGAAAGAGGAGGAGAGGATAGGAGAGGAGGAGGAAGAGGAGAAGGGGAGGCGAGAGGAAGAGCAAGAAGAATAAGAGGAAGAAGAGGAAGAAAATGAAGGAGGAGGAGCAAGAGGAGGAGAAGGACGAGGAGGAGGAGGAGGAGGAGTAGAAGAAGAAGAAGAAGAAGAAGAAGAAGAAGAAGAAGAAGAAGAAGAAGAAGAAGAAGAAGAAGAAGAAGAAGAAGAAGAAGCCTGACTTAAGACTTTCTTAATGAGTTTGAAGAAAAGAATGTGTTTTAGTAATACTAAATTTAGAAGCCCTCAAAGAGCCATATTGGAGACACTGATTCAGTCATTTTTGGTGGTCTATCAAGGCCAAGAAGAGGAGTTGAGTTAGAGGGAGGGTGTTGGGATCTCCCGTGACAATGGTGGTGATATCTTGGCTTTTGGGACAGGGCTTTGCTATTCAAACTGTGGTACTTGAATCGGAAACTTTGGGATTTGTTGGAGGCTTGTTAGAGATGTAGTATCTAGAACTGGGGAGATGGACCAGGTGGTAAAGCACCTGTCTCACAAGTATAAGAAATGTTATTTGCTTCCCAGTAACCACATTTTAAGAAAGACAGGCATGGTGGAATGTTCATGTCATCCTAGAATAGTAAGAAGAAGGGGAGGAGGTAGAGAAAGGAGGATTTCTGAGGTTTGCCAGCCAGTCAGCGACCCTGTCTCAAAAAAGAGTGAATGGTTTTAGATGACATCTAAGGGTGTCCTACAGCTTACACACACACACACACACACACACACACACACACACACACACACACACGGTATAGGGTTGGGTAGGATTGAGGGATACAGCATCAAGGCTCTACCACAAATCAGCAATACTAGAATCTAAAATTTAACATGTCCTCTCTAGGTGCTAGGAAGCAGGTCCATACCTCCTTATAGTAGAATTCCTTTCTCTGTTGGCAGAATATTAATTGTTCAGATGGGATAAGAACTTTTGTGCATTCAGTGATAGTTAGCAGTATTACTCCCTCATCAAAATTTTACAACTCAAAATGTTCCCAGACAATGTTAAATGTCTCTGAGGAGTACTATATAACTTTCTCTGAGATGTGCCAATGACTGGTTAAACACGAAGTAGGGAAGCAAGAGGGGAAAATTATAAGAAATGAGCTTCGAGTCATTCTCATCTTCCATGGCTTGTGGATGATCCTGGAAAAGAAGATAAAAAGACAGACTGGAGGATGGAGGAATCCAAGGAGAACAGCAACTAGGAGATCAAGGAGGTACATACTGATAGACATTGCTAATGAAGATGTGAACATGCTCATTTTATCTAGATAAATAAAGGCTACTGATGACCCAAAATAAGCTCACTCTGCTCACAGTGTGTGTTGGGGGGGGCAGCAATCAAGTCCAGTTGGAGAATGAGTAGGAGGTATAGAAATTGTGGTTGGGTGTTAGTTCTTTGGAATTTAATATAGTCCCCAGGGAGCAGCATCAGAATTCAGAAACAGAGTCCCAAGCCTAGAAAGTCCCAGTCTGGCTCTGAAGAAGAGTTCAGAAGTTCCCAGATAATTCTGAAACACATTAGAGGTTAGGAAACTTACTAATGGGCGATTTTTAAATCTGGTTAGTTGAAGGGAGGAAAGAAGCTGACCTTATACAACAGGTTTACTATATGTGAAAATCTTAAATATGTTACTCTCCCCAGATTTAAAAGACCCACATACGGTTGAACATCTTGGCTCTGTAAAAAGAAAAATGTGTGATCTACAAACTCAGAAATCAGAACTCTGATTGCATTCTTATTTTTGAGAGGCTAGCTAGATGTAATTTTAAAATAATTTTATCACAATCTCAAAGACACTTATTAGTTAATACTTTTATTCAGACAATTAATGTCTATGAACAAATGCAAACACATTTGAGATTGTTACTATTGCACTGGGGTCTCCTCTTGGTAAGTGCAAAGTCAATAAACATAACCAGGAGATAAAAGAATGGAGAAAGGATAAGAGAATACTGGTATCATTCCTTGATTGTGGAAGTTGCAGGATCTTATTCAGGAAGCTTCAACATATTCATATAAGAAAGCACATTGAAGCCAGGCAGTGGTGGTGCACACCTTTAATCCCAGCACTTGGGAGGCAGAGGCAGGCAGATTTCTGAGTTCTGGTCTACAGAGTAAGTTTCAGGACAGCCAAGGTTATACAGAGAAACCCTGTCTCAAAAAACAAAAACAAAAACAAACAAACAAACAAAAAAAACGGAAAAGAAAGAAAGCACCTTGGGACCAGCACCTTTCTGAGAATGCTCAGTATAAGGAGTACATTACATTACTAAGCAAGCCCACTTTAAGGTCAAAAAGAAGGACAGAGAATAGGCAGATTACTGGGTATGCTTGGCTTAAGATCATGGGGAAAGAAAATCATAGTGCGCACATTCAAATGGAAAAAAAAAGGAAGTCAAGCAACCTTCTGGGCATGCTTAGTTATGTTATAAAGAGGATAGACAGAATTACCATTGGGCATGTTCACCCTTTTTTTCCCAAAGAAGAATTTTAGTTTTTTTAAATTAGATATTTTCTTTATTTACATTTCAAATGTTATCCCCTTCCCTAGTTTCCTCTGAAAAAATCCCCTATCCTCACTAGCCCCACCCACCCTGCTCCCCAACCCACCCACTCCCGCTTCCAGGCCCAGGCATTCCCCTATACTGGGGTATATAACCATCACAAGACCAAAGGTCTCTCCTCCCACCGATGTCCTACTAGGCCATCCCCTGCTACATATGCAGCTAGAGCCATGAGTCCTACCATGTGTTTTCTTTGATTGGTGATTTAGTCCCAGAGAGCTCTGGGGGGGGGGGGGGTACTGGTTAGTTCATATTGTTGTTCCTCCTATGGGGCTGCAAACCTCTTCAGCTCCTTGGATACTTTCTCTGGCTCCTTCATTGGGGACCCTGTGCTCCGTCCAATGGATGACTGTGAGCATCCACTTCTGTATTTGTCAGGCACTGGCAGAGCCTCTCAGGAGACAGCTGTATCAGGCTCCTGTCAGCAGGCTCTTGTTGGCATCTGCAATAGTGTCTGGGTTTGGTGGTTGTTTATGGGATGGATGCCCAGGTGGGGCAGTCTCTGGATGGTCCTTTCTACTGTCTCTGCTCCAAACTTTGTCTCTGTAACTCCTTCCATGGGTATTTTGTTCCCCCTTCTAAGAAGGATCGAAGTATCCACACTTTGGTCTTCATTCTTCTTGAGTTTCATGTGTTTTACAAATTGTATCTTGGGTATTCTGAGCTTCTGGGCTAATATTCACTTATTAGTGAGTGCATATCATGTGTTTACTTTAGTGATTGGGTTACCTAACTTAGGATTAAGTAGGTATGAGTTGAGTTAGAGGGAGGTTCGTCTAAGAATTACATAAATTCATTGCTTTTAATAGCTGTGTAGTGGTTCACTGTGTAAATGTACCACAATTTCTGTATCCATTCCTCTGTTGAGGGACATCTGGGTTCTTTCCAGATTCTGGCTATTATAAATAAGGCTGCTATATAAACAAACTCAAAGACAAAAACCACAGGATCATCTCTTTAGATGCTGAGAAAGCATTTACAAAATCCTATACCCTTTTATATTGAAACTTCTGTCTTTCATGATAAAAGAAGTTCGTGATAAAAGTCTTGGAAAGATCAGGAATTGAAGGCCCATACATAAACATAGTAAAAGCAATATACAGCAAACCAGTAGCCAACATCGAAGTGAATGGAGAGAAACTTGAAGCAATCCCACTAAATTCAGGGAGTAGACAAGGCTGCCCACTCTCTCCCTACCTGTTCAATATAGTACTTGAAATCCTAGCCAGAGCAATTCAACAACAAAAGGAGATCAAAGGGATAAAAATTGGAAAAGAAGTCAAAATATCCCTATTTGCATATGATATGATAGTATATATAAGTGACCCCCAAAATTCCACCAGAGAATTCCTAAACCTGATAAACAACTTCAGTGAAGTAGCTAGGTATAAAATTAACTCAAACAAGTCAGTGGCCTTTCTCTACACAAAAGATAAATAGACTGAGAAAGAAATTAGGGAAACAACACCCTTCACAACAGTCACAAATAATATAAAATACCTTGGTGATAATATAAAATAGCTTGGTGTGATTCTAACTAAGGAAGTGAAAGATTTTTATGATAAGAACTTCAAGTCTCTGAAGAAAGAAATCAAAGAAGATCTCAGAAAATGGAAAGATCTCTGATGCTCATGGATTAGCAGGATTAATATAGTAAAAATGGCTATCCTGCCAAAGGCAATCTACAGATTCAGTGCAATCCTCATAAAAATCCAACTCAGTTCTTCACAGAGTTAGAAATGGCAATTTGCAAATTCATCTGGAATAACAACAACAACAACAACAACAACAACAAAAACTAGGATAGCAAAAACTATTCTCAACAATAAAAGAACCTCTGAATCACCATGCCTGACTTCAAGCTGTACTACAGAGCAATTGTGATTAAAAAAAAAAAACTGCATGGTACTGGTATAGTGACAGACAGGTAGATCAATGGAATAGAATTAAAGACCCAGAAATGAACCCACACACCTATGGTCACTTGATCTTTAACAAAGGAGCTAAAAACCATCCAGTGGGAAAAAAAGACAGAAGTTTCAAGAAATGGTGCTGACTTAACTGGAGGTTAGCATGTAGAAGAAGGAAAATTCTTATCTCCTTGTACAAAGCTCAAGTCTAAGTGGATAAAGAAGGATTTTAGTTAAAACCAAGTGGAAAGATACACATACAAAAATTACAGTAATATACAAGTTTGCTCCTATAAAGGCTCCTTGACATTCATGAAAGTGGTGTATTGAGCCTGACATGTGGCACAGCCTTGTAATCCTAGCACCTGGCAAGCAAAGTCAGGGGCATCACAATTTCCTTAGCAAGCAAGATCCTGTTTCATAGAAGGGAGGGGGAAAGAGGAGGAGGAGCCTAGTAGTTATGGCTTATTGAATGTACATATAAAGATGTTTGCAGTTTTATTTTAAGTCTATGGATGTTTTGGTTATGCACGAGCAGTGTGTGTGTGTGTGTGTGTGTGTGTGTGTGTGTGTGTGTGTGTGTGGTATGTGTGGTATGTGTGTGCCTGATACCCTCAGAGGTCAGAGAAAGGCACTGGATCTCCTGGAACTGTAGTTATAGATAGTTGTTAGCTTCCATGTGCAAACCAAACTCTGCATGGCCAACAAGTATGCTTAACAGCTGAGCCATCTCTCCAGGTTCTTGTATGTCTAATCTAAATTCATCGTTGTTTCTACTGTTTCAAACAACCGTGGGAATACAGTTGGCCCGAGTTGTTCTGACTCTGTGCCTTCCAACTTCTTTAAAACCCAAGCAAGCACCCATGTGACAGAGAACATTGTCCCACCAATATCAAAGGTTACAACCATGGAGAGTTTTAGGGGGTGGATAAAACGATAACATGCAAGTCAGAGACATTACTGGGAGAGTCGCAACAAAACTCAGACAATAATTCCCCTACTTTTTACACTAACTGTAAGTTTGGCTGCACCTTGAAATTATCCAGATAGCTAAAAAAAGCAACAATCGAACAAACACAAAGGCAAAGCAGGCCTGGGAGTCCTGCACTCTGTGGGCTCTTGTTTCATTGGTTAGAGCTAAAGCTTCAGCCTTGGATTTCAACACTTGAGGTGGATTCCTATCGGCAGGCAAAGAGGAGAAAGAACCAATCCAATTAATCTTATTGCAGCAGGTTTTCAAACTTGAACAGCCATCACAATCACCTGAGAGGCCTGGGGATCCAGGAACTCCACCAGAAAAGCACAAGGCCCTGGTTTTGACCCTCAGCATCTGAGCTGCTTGGGTGTGGTGTTCAAACTACTGGGTGGAGGGCGCCATCTCGTGGCCGAATGATTATTAGTTCTTTAGCCGTTGCCAGGATTTTCCAGTCATTTCTGACAGGAGGTTTTCTCCAATAGTGCATGCAGCGCTTCCGGAATGATAAACTTAAAAAGAACTGGAAGGAAAGAGGAAAGAAAAACGTGTCGAAAGAAGGGGAGCCAGGTTCTTGGAATTTGTGAGGCCTTAAGTAACGAAAAAGCTCGAAGAGGATAAAAACTGACAGAAACTTCTCCTTCTCAAATTCTTATCTCTACATCAAGCCTAGGGTCTCAAACCAGTCTGGCGCTTTTCAGACTGAATTTGAAATCACTCACTGGCCTCAGCATCGTCCCACACATCTTCAGTTTCTGGCACCGGCCTTTCCGGTTAAACAGCCTTTCCCGGATTACAAAAGCACTTCCTCAAATCACCCACCCACAACCACCACTGCAAAATGTCCCCTGTCACCAAATGTCCCCATCATCTGATAGAAAACAGAGTCCTTCCCCTCCCCCCCACCCCAGCCTGCCTTCCTTCCCAGCTTTCCCCTATTTAAATTGCAAGCCCATCCATACCTGCTCCACGCACTTCTTCCGTGGCTCATAGTTCATCTGTTGCAGAACTGCTCATTCCCCATCCTTCTGCCTTCTGTGCTCACCTGGTGTCTGATTTCAAAAACTGGAGATGAACTGTTAATGGTCAGTCAATAGAAATAAAATGGTGCACCAGATCAACGTGTCATTCTAACCTGATTATTTTTAAAAATCAGATAATAATCCCAGCACTCAAGGAGTGAGGATTATGAGTTTGAGGTCAGCTGGAGCTCTAGATCTTGTTTCAAAACAAAATCAAAAACACTGCCCCCCAAAAGACCACTCCAACCAAATTAGTTAAATTAAAAAAAATTAAACCAGAAAACATATCTATATCCAAAACAGAACAAGGCACAGAAAAAGGGTTAGAATATAGCACATTTTAAAACATTTATTTATTTATTGCTATGGAAGGAGTCAGGTCTCTCCTTTCCACTGTGTGGGTTCTGGGATCTAACTCAAGTTGTTACATGTGACAGAAAGTACCTTTATCGACTAAGTCGCATCTTTGACCCCTGTGATCCCATTTTTACAAAAGAACTTTGTTTGTACTTATATAACAACATAAACATAGGAAAGCCCCTGAAAAACAAACATCTATTCTTGTAATTAAATGTTTGGAACCACATGGGGATAATATTAAAATACCTATGTATAATAATATAATCACACAAAACGGTCCTGAATACATACAATATTCTTTGCTCTCAAAATTTTTACAGTCTTGCTGGACATGGTAGTAAAACACATACCTATAATCCCAGCACTCAGGAGGCTGAGGCATGTGGATTAAAATTTTGAAGTCAGTGAGGACTGTAAAGTGAGTTTGAGGCCAGCCTACCTATAAAGAGACTTTATCTCAAAGTAAAATAAAATAGATGTGTGTGTGTGTGTGTGTGTGTGTGTGTGTGTGTGTGTGTGTGTGAGAGAGAGAGAGAGAGAGAGAGAGAGAGAGAGAGAGAGAGAGCCTGTTCATGTACACACTTGTGTATCTGTAAGTGAATGTCAGAAGTCATCCTCGGGTCAAACTAGGTCCTTATATTGGCACTCTCTTTTTTGATCCATTTCTTTAGCCTTCCAAAAATACTGGTATGCTAAAGAATGTCTAGTGCAGACCATGAAAAGTACAAGAGAATATACAATTCAAATCCCAGCTTTGCAACAAAGTTTAGATAAGTTACTGGTTCTCAGCAAGCCTGTTCATGTTATTCTCAAAAATGAGATTCTAATAACAAAAAGCTATGTGAGATGTGGGGGAGAAGAGTCACAGATAGGTGTCTGGTACAATGGATACACCATTTATCTGTACCTGGGATCAATGAGGGATCCACAGGCACTTGGGGACAGAACTCAGAAAGTCTATATATGCTAGTAGATGATAGTAAAATGGACTGAACTAAGATAGGCTGTGTCCCAAATGCTCACTGCCAGAGACGCTCAGCAGATCACACAATGAGAGCCTTGTGATTTAACTGGAAGCCTCCAGAGACCTGTCCAGAAGTATGAGTCCGGCCTTGGGAAGTTCTTTAGGAATACAGCTAGCCACATGAACTGAGATCTTGGAGTATTGTGAGAGACAGTTGGGAAGTATTAGCTTTCCTTTGTAGAGAGAGCAAACTAGCTCACCAGTCCATTCATGGAAGTGAGTGAGTTGCAACATTAGAAATATGGGCAATATCTTGGGAAGGTCAATCAGAGGTTACTATGTGATTAGTGGTGGTAAGTAGAAAGGGCTACCAAAGGGCTGTCATGTTCCACTCTGATTTAACCCTCCACAACCAGGCTTTAGATTCTAGCACCACACTATCAAAACTACTCTCTTGACTGTCAAGGGTAAAATTCTCTTTTTCAGGTTAGGTGACTTCTGCAATTTCTTGTACTTGGCATTAGTGCACTAGTATATGATGGTTAAGAGCATGAACTCAGGAGCCAGGATAATTCAGCTTTTCTTTACATCAGTTTTCCCTTTGAGAAATGGAAACGGCCACAGGCTTCTTCTTTTTTGTTCCTCTTTTTTTTTTTTTTTTCTAGAAATATCTAGTGAGCTTCTATTCTACAGTCTCCAGGGCTGAGTGCAATGGGTTAAAAAGATAGCCTTGCCATCATGGAGAAACTAGACCACAGTGCTTTTACACTGTTTGATCAGTGAGTGAGAAGAGTTTGAAAGGTAGAAGTAGGCCCTTGAAATCCTAGAACAGGAGGCTCAATCAATTCAGGAGTGAGGCTAGTACCACCAAGTCATGGTATCATGGAGCAGTCATGAAACACAGCTACATCATCATGCTCAGTCCTGGTTCATCCTCTTCCCTGGATTACTCTGTTTGGGTCCTTTGACATCCCCATTCCCATAACTTTGATTGATCAATGAATTTTCAGGGCTGGTACGGTAGCTCAGTTAGTAATGTTAGGTTTCAAACCTAGGACAAATGGCTTCCTAGTATACCAAAGCAGAAGCTAGCTACTAGTTTCTCCTGACATCTCTCAGTCCCGACCTGGTACAGAGCTGTCCTGGCTGGAACAACCAGCCACCTACACTGAACTCTCCAGGTCAGGAAGCTGGGCTACTCTTCCCTATATAATCCAACCGTTTTGGTTGCCAGCCCTTTATGTATCACTGGGCCTGCTGATTGCTGCATCTGGTTCCCCTCTCCCTTCCCCCGTCCTGACATGGCACATATCAGACTGTTCATGTCCCTTCTGGACTCTCCCAGATGTCCCTGCCTCTAACTATGCTTTCCCACATATCCATAATAAACTTTCTCCTCCACCATACCTAGAATCAGTTATGTTTCTTTCCTTTTTTATTTTTTATTTTTATTCAGGTAGAACACTTGCTTATCATACATGAAAGTGTTGGATTTGACTTCCCTCAGTGTATAAATCAAGCCTAGTGGCCCAAGCCTATCTCTAGGCACTTGGGTGGCTGAAGCAAGAGGATCAGAAGGTCAAAAGGTCATCCTTCAACACATACTGAACTTGAAGTCAGACTGACATACCTGAGACACTGTATTTTTAAAAGTGCAATTTGTGGGGCTGGAGATAGAGCATTTATCTAGCAAGTGCCAGGCACTTGGCTCTTTGTAAGGGAGGTTCATTTTGGATTGGATTGATAGCTCAATGGTTAAGAGCACTTGTTTGTCTTGCAGAGAACCCAGGTTTTGTTCCCAGCACCTACATGGTAGCTCACAACGATATAAAATTCTAGTTCTAGGGGATCTGACCTCTGAGGGCCCCAGGCACACATGTGGTACACATGTAGTCCAAACACCCAGACACATAAAAATAAGGTAAGTAAATAAATAATAATAACAGGTTCAATTTCATGCCAGAACTCGGAATATGGCCAAGAATAGGGAGGCTCTGCCTTTTTATGGCCATTGTTTTCTCAACATGCTACCTGTCATCTTACTTTTTATCTTTGGACTCTGGAAAAAGCTGTCTCCTTCTTTTTATGTTGTCACTTTTTGGTTGAGTTTGCTTTGGGTTTTTTGTTGTTTTTGGTTGGTTGGGTTTTTTGTTTGTTTGTTTGTTTGTTTGTTTGAAAGAATGTCTTATGACACCGAGGTTGGCCTTAAACTCACCATGTAGCAGAAGATGAGCTTGAACTTGTTATCCTCCTTCCTCTACCTTCCAAGTCCATGATTGCATGTGAGCACCCCTGTGCCTGTCTCATATGATATTTTTGTTGTTGTTGCTGTTATTTGTTGCAAGCAAGGAAATCTACATTTTATTATACATATGCTTTTATATACATACACAAATCTGGAGTGGGCTTTTGGAACCTCAAAGCTCATCCCTAGGCACCGGGGGTGGGGGGGCAGGGGCTGCTGAAGAGATGGCTCAGTGGTTAAGATCACAGACTGCTCTTCTAGAAGTCCTGAGTTCAGTTCCCAGCAACCACATGGTGGCTCACAACCACCTGTAATGGGATCTGATGCCCTCTTCTGGTATGTCTGAAGAAAGCAATGGTGTACTTACATACATAAAATAAATAAATAAATCTTAAAAATAAAAGTATCACACATGTTCCCTAGTGACACATCTTCTCCAACATGACCACACCTAAAACAAATAATTCACCAACTAAAGACCTAGCATTCAAATATATAACACTATGTAAGTCAGTCTCATTCAAACTACCACAATACACATATCAGAAGCACCAGCTGCCAACTGGATATGTCACACTGTTGGTCATATGGCTGACTTAGAATTCCCAACTGTGAAAAATACCCTTGTTTCCATGATGTAGTCTTTGAAAATGAATTGCAGCCTGAAAGGGATTCAAAATAAAATTCATGTTGAAAGTTTGTACTAGAGAGCTTACAAAGGTCTGAGTCAGGACAGGCCTGGATAAGTCAGCGCTAAAGCTGCCAAGCTGTTCCAGGAACTGATAGATAAAAAAGGAATGCAAGGACAAACAGGCAGAGTGGGGGCCACCTGGTCTGAACTGACAAAGTTGGCACCTCCTTGTTTCTCTCTTCCCCCTTGTTTACTGTTAGGTTTGAGACTAACTAGAAGTTTTAGCGAACATCCTGACCTGCACATACTGCTTGTTGATGAATAATAACTTGCTGATGCTGATGTTTGAATCTACCAATCCAGCATGATCACGCCATCTTTCTCCCTCCTCCCCCCTCCCCTATATGAACTCCTAGCTTTTGGGCCTCGTGGTCGACTCCCCTGTCTCTTGCATGAGATAAGGGTCTTCCCGGAGCTCCTATTAAAAATCCTCTTGCAGTTTGCATCAAGACGGTCTCTCGTGATTCTTGGGGTGCACGAACACCTTGTGTTTGGAGTAGGGGTCTTTCTGTTTTGATCTTACAAGCCCATGTAAGAAGTAGACAGTTGGGTGGCAGGGTGGGAGGGGACTCTCCATTATGTTTTTGGAATTCTTTAAAACATGGAATTTGTCTCTCTTCTCCCATGTGTTTAATCATTTATTCATTTATGTATCTCTGAATGAAATCATGGGTGTTTGCTTCATACATTGGGTTCTAATTATATATATATATATATATATATATATATATATATATATATATATATATATAT
>LR753323.1:1900705-1913205 GCA_902729485.2 Mus minutoides
TTTCTCTTTTTCTTTTCATTCATTCTTTGTTTTCTTTCAGGTAGCAGACTTTATTTCAACAAAAAAGTTAAAAATAGACTGTGCTAGATAATTAGAAGTCCCAACCTATCCCAGTATTCACATCAAGAAGTTAGTCATTAGAAGATGCTGTGCAAAGACAAGTTCTTAGGACCCAGACCTTCCTTTGAGCCAAGATGCAAGTTTCCTTTTTATCCCCATCCCTTCTTTTCTGATTTGTTATGTTGTCTTAGTCAGGGTTTCTATTCCTGCACAAACATCATGACCAAGAAGCAGTTGGGGAGGAAAGGGTTTATTCAGCTTACACTTCCACACTGCTGTTCATCACCAAGGAAGTCAGGACTGGAACTCAAGCAGGTCAGGAAGCAGGAGCTGATGCAGAGGCCATGGAGGGATGTTCTTTACTGGCTTGCATTTTTCTGGCTTGCTCAGCCTTCTCTCTTATAAAACCCAAGACTGCCAGCCCAGAGATGGTCCCACCCACAAGGGGCCCTTGATCACTAATTGAGAAAATGCCTCACAGCTAGATCTCATGGAGGCATTTCTCCAACTGAAGCTCCTTTCTCTGTGATAACCCATTTGTGTCAAGTTGACACAAAAACTAGCCAGTACATTATGGTAAGTGTATTAATGAGTATAGCCAAGAAGGATTTCAATAGCCTAGGCAATGATGACCATATATAGCCACAAGGAACAGCTGACAGGAATCAGCTGATAGGAAGGGTTTCTTTTCTCTGAAGAAGATTCTTTAACCCAGTGCTCAATTTCATATGCACGTGTTCATGAATGATTCTTGTTCCTGAAGCCAACACTTCCCATGTGTGACCAACCTTCTGGAAACAGTCCTTCAAGCTGATCCCAAATGCATCCCAAGAGGTATCCTCTTGTCCATGTCATTTAGAATTTAGTGACACATCACCAATCCTCCTTGAAATGTTTTGTGCCTTTAGCATAGGAAGTAACTGTGAGGACTCAGGGCCATATAGTATAACCAGGGAAACTGCCTGGCTGATAGGATCAAGTGCAGACAAAAGACCCTCAGACCTGCAAGACCACACAGGCTCATATTGCTGGAGTCCTGGCAATGGCCTGTGGCCGGCCATCAAGAGGCCCCTGGGCTCTACTTGTAGTTGTTGCCTCTCAGCTCTAGAAAGCCATTATCTCCCTTTACTCATTGAGAATGAAGACCAGAGATAAAAATGTAAGGAGCTATAAAACATTTCCATATGATGTCATGTGGGACGGTGAGCTGTGCACTGGCAGCCTGGTCCTCAGTTGAGCTCAGGCTTTGAACCCTGGAGACTTTCGCTCTAGGCTTTGCTCTCTCACTGGGTGCAACAGAAACTGCTGGAACAGCCCTTGTCCAAATACAATATCTGGCCAGCAACGTCCAAGACAAGCTTGACCAGGCAATGGCTTCCACTATAGACAGCCTTGAGTCTCTTCAATGCCAGAAAACTTCCTTAGTAGGAGTTGCTCTACAAAACTAGAGAGCCCTAGACTGACTGCTGAACAGGGAGGGACTTGTGTTTTGCTGAGGGAGGAATGTTGCTTTTATGTCGATGAATCTGGGCTGGTAGAACAAGATATACAAATGCTCATAGAGCTCCAGTGAAATGTCCGTGCACGTTATACTCCCAGAATCCCTTCCCTTTGGTACTCTAACCTCTTGGTAGCCTAGATTCTTCTCCTTCTTGGACCTGTATTAGCCATTGGAGCCTTGCTTCTCTTGGCACCCTGTCTCATTCAGTTTCTAAAGCAGCAGATGAGTAACATTACAAAAATCACTACCAATCAGGTTTTGGTTCAGTATCAAACTGTTCCCAACATAGGACAGTTATTGTAATGACACCTCTCCCTTATAAAAGGAAAAAGGGGGAGTTGTGGAGAGGTGAGCTATGCACAGGCAGCCTCATCCTAGGTTGAGCTAAGGCTTTGAACCCCAGAAACCTGGCAGGTGGCTTTGGCCTGCAAGGGATGGCAGGTGTTCCATCATGTCCCTTGGACCCCTGGCTCCTGTAGCAACTACGGCATCCCACAGCCCTGCCTCCCCTACACCCTCACAAAGAGGTATGTGGCCATCAGTCACATAGAAGCAGCACCAATCCCTCCTACATGCAAATAAGGTTTCCCCAAGCTCTCAGACCAAGCCAATGAGAAGTACCTGTTGTCAGACCCTGACCCACCCCAAAACTGTATATAAGAATCCTATCCAGAAAGCTTAAAGGTGTGCGAGAACTACTCTGTCATCTGAGAGCTTTTGTCATAAGAGCTGTAACACTTGCGAAGAGGTCTGCCCTCCCAAAACGCCACCTGAAGCTCCCCTACACTCCTCACTGGCTAGTTGGCCTCTTGTCAGCCCAGCCTGACTCAGCGCAGGGCAGCGTGGAGTAACCAAGACAGCATGGCAGAGGTGAAGCCAACTGCAGCAGCAGAAGTGGTAGAAACTACTTCCCCTCCCTGCTCACACTTGCTTCCCTTTGCATGAACTCTCACACCCGGCTGGGCTAGAGATCTCCGTGGAAAGCCTCCAGTATACAGACAGGCCCATAATGTCAGAGTCAGCAACAATCCACAGCATGCTTTTGCTCCATCAACCAGCCTATGCACCGTGGCCCTTACTTACTCTTTGCTGCTATCCACAGGTCCGCTGACCTGACTGGATCTGGAATCCAACAATCTTTTGCCCCCTCTCTGGAGTCTGTCCTCCCCACCCCTATGATATTCTGGGGCTTAGAGTAAACCAGAGTAACAACTTTGGGCCTTCTCTGCTTCCACTCTGTGGTAGTAAGGAAAATTCTATATACTACCATCTCCCAGAGTTAGATGGACTGTAAAGTAGCCATTTCCTCTTGTTCTGAGTCTCACAACTTACCCAGGACTTCTAAGTTTCCGTTGATCCTGAATTTCTAATTCGTGGCACATCTCTCTGTTGAGAAACCCAATAGCATCCTTCCCAGGTTTGTTTCTCTCTGCAACTAATTTTCTCCAGAACAAATCCAATTCACCCTGTCTATGGAATGATATACTATTTCCTTATGTATATTTTTCATATAGCTTCTTCATTTGGAAACTTCTCACATTTGTTTGAATGTGTTGAGTCTCACACATTACTCCCAACAGAAACTGCCTTACAGTCTATTTGTGGAGTTGGAGACTCCTTAGAGTGGAGGGCATAGTTAGAGAGAGGGAGGTACTGCCATGGATAGACTCCTACAGTGGTCTATAACTCACAAATCCATTTAGATCAGGGATGCCCATCCATGCGTGAATTTGCATTGGTGGATCAGGAAGAGCAGAAATAATCACCAAAAAATATCTAGTCCATCCTTAGAGAAAAGAACTGGATGGCTGCCATGAGGGCTGGAGTACTTTCAGTGGGTAAAAGTACTTGTCATGCCAACATGAGAACCTGAGAGGAAATCACCAGAACTTATGGAAAAGAATGATATGGTGACATGAGTATCTTTAATATCAGAACTCCTATAAAGAGATGGGAGGTGGTAACAGTACAATCTCCAGAAGCTTGTTGACTAGCCAGATTAAAGTCAAAGAAACTCTGTTCTAGACAAAGAAAAAAGGACACAACGTTGTCTTCTGACCTCCACATATGCACTGTGACATGAATATAATTCACACACACACACACACACACACACACTAATGAATATAATTTTAAAATATTAAAATATTTGTATACAAAAGCAGAGAAATTGGGTGGTTATGATGAGATTTTTATAAAAGAGCTAGGAAGTAAGGACAGTACAGTGGTTGAAATTGATGAAAAACTCATGACCAGCCTTTCCTCAAAACAGTGACAGAACACTTGATGTCATCCAGTTTTTCACCTGGGGTATTAGTGAAGAGAGGTACTGAAGATGCATCAGAGCAGAACTTGAATGGTGAGAATTCCAGTACGTACTTTCCCTGTATGGAACCCTTGATCTTTGGTTCCAGTTCCCTTACCCATAAAATTTGGTGACTCTTTGTAGCTTTTAACTGTTATGGTTACTTGTCATTATTTGGAAGAGTCTGGTTTAAGGAAATACAGAAAAGAATGGGAACTGGGAGGAAGAACTGGGTTTCAGATAATTATTCTTTAGCTCTAAAGGGACTCAAGAATGAATTTGCCAAGGACTGTGTTGGGATCTTGCCTTTTCTTGTATCTGTTATTATACTAACCATACAATTATACTAACCATAGGAAAAAGGTCTCTTCATCACAGTCAAATGCATTATTGTACACAGTTGCAAAGATTGTCCTCCACAAACCTACTTGTACAACTATATGGTCAAGTAAGTCTGTCATTTAGCCCTCCTTTCTTACCTTGCTCTGTTCCCTGATTTGGAACTATATTAGCTCACATAGAAGAAGCTGAGTCATTTACCTAAAGAGCCATCCATTCCTAATGAGTGCTGAGAAGTTGTATAGTGGAACACTTTGAACTTGGAGTTGAAGTGAGGAATGAATATGGAAATGGCAAACAATCATTGAGGCTGGGAATACAGGGCAAATGGCTCAGTAGAGAAAAATGAAAGATGGGATTAGGAGATATCCAATAGCTTTATATCTTTCCGAGCAGGCAGGGCAGAGAATTCAGAGCAATTCCAGCAGTTACCAGTACTAAATCTTGGGCTTGGCCAAAGAGCAAGATCAACTGACCACTCTGCATGATGTATGCCAGACCTTATTTACAGGGTTCTACCTGACTTCCTATCAATTCTTTGTTCATTTTCATCATTGGCTGGGAACAATAATGATTTTATGCATTTTTCTGGAAGATAAAAGCCTGTGTGGGTGTGGTTTATGCTCACATGTAATTGTATTTTATATGCTTCTTATGAACTGTTCTATAATTGGATGGTATTTTGCACCTTTGAACCCAGACCACAAGAGTCAGCTTCTTCTATCTGATCCAAGATACCCTGCTCAGCCGTCTCACTACGTTTCTGTTTATGCTGTTATTGTTGCTTAGATTATTGAGTTTCTAAAATAAGATGTCAACATGACCTAGAACTCACTGTGGAGACCAGACTGTCTTCAGATGCATGGAGATCCTCCTGCTTCTACATTCCAAGTGCTCAGATTACACAGTGTGCATCATCATAGCTGGTTAGAACTTTCTTTCGAACAGTGTTCAGGAGAAACAAAAAAGTGAAATATAGCCTTTCATTTCTGAGATCTGTCCTCCATGAGGCCATGCCTTCCCTGTGGTAATGGAGCATATTGATTCTTAAGCTGATTCTTAAGTAAATCTTTCCTCTGTTTTTTTTTTTTGTTTGTTTGTTTGTTTGTTTGTTTGTTTGTTTTTTAAGATTTCTGCCTAAATGCCTAAGCTGTCTATGTTCCTTGATGACCTGGATCCTAGAAAGCTCTCCCCAACCCCAGCCAAATCTTAAAATACCTCAGGGACTGATACTCAGAAGTCACTCTAGGAAAGGTAATCCAAGGTATTCTGTGACTTCAGCAAGGCATTTTTTTTCCATAACCAGGCTTTCTCTGGGCCACATATCTGCGAATGACACACAGTGTGATTACCTCTTACTTAGTAGGAAAGGGTTCTATAGGACAGAGCACCTCACTCTGACATACTTCTTTCTCCAGATGCTAGCAAGGACTTTCTGTAAAAGGTTGGCTTTTGGGGACAACAGGTGAACTTCTGATATCATGTATATCCTTACATGGTAACTGAAAAATAATATCCCACAGTTATTTCCCTTATAAAATTCAAAACACAATAATAGCTGAGAGCAGCATTATATACTATATACATGGTAATGAGAAAAATTAGAATTAGTTTTTGAGAGGGGTGTTTTTATAATTAGAGATTGAAGCTAGTGCTCTTATTCAACATGCCAAATTGCCAAATGTTCCTTTGTAAATTTTTGGGTTTTTGTTTTGTGTGTGTGTGTGTGTGTGTGTGTGTGTGTGTGTGTTTACTTTTGGGCCAGATGTTGCTCCAAGGTTCTTGATTGTGGATACCTTTCTATGGGATATGTGGTGGGGCCCTGGCCCTGGAAGCTTCAAGTCTAATTTTATCCAACCAAATCAGAAAAGGGAAAAAATCCCCAGCCTCTAGAATGCTCATCCAATCACTCTTGGTCTCACTCAATGAGCATTTCTTTTATTTTTCTGAATGAACATTTATTGACCTTGCATTGCATGTCAGGTGCTGCATGTAGAAGTGCCCCAGCTACAGTGGACGATCCCTAGACACCTATGTGGAATGGCAGCCTTGAAAAGGTGTGGAACAAAGCTGAAGTATATGTGAGTTAAATACCTAAAGAAAAGTTTCAGAAATCCCAAATTTGATACAAATTTATGGCACAGGTGTTTGCTTTTTAAAAACAATTCTTCATCAAAATATCATTTTCTCCCCCATTTTATTGCCCATTTTCCCTCCTAATCCCATTCACCCAAACCCTACAGGTATCCATAGACATAAATATATACTAACTCAAAAAAGTATGATGTGAGGGTTTTATGAAAATAATTTTATAAATTACTTTTCCTCTGAATTCAGTTTCGAAATTTTTAAAGCATAGCCAATAAGTGATTTGGCAACAGTTAAGAAATCACAAGTTCCTGTCTTCCAACATAAACTTCTGCAAATCTCATACTAGATTTTGCTGATGCTAAAGTGACCAGATTTCAGAAGTTTGCCAAAGTCTGCTCTCTGCACAGCTACTGTACACAGAGGACCACACTGCACTGCTACTACAAGCTATTGAAAGAGAACCTTGAAGGGATCCCAGCCAGAAAGGGGTAAGCTGTGCCTGAGCTTGTCTCAAAGATCTCCTGCAAAATATAGAGGTCTCGGTTGGTGGCTACTGATGCAAACAAAGAAAGTACTAACTGAGCCAAGTAGTAGCAGAGGCCAGAGGAAACCAGCAGCACACATTGTATGCTGGGAGGACTGCCTGTCTGATGAGTTTGTGTGAATGTTAAGATAAACCTATTAGAGAGGAAACTTTGAAAGCCAAATACAATGATAATCTTATCATTCTGAACAGGAAAGCAAGAGCCCTCCAAGGAAGAATTTGAGCTGTTCTATTATTTTCTGGACCAGCTATAGAGCACATCTTCTTCCAGAAAAACAGAGTTGGATATTAAGAGAGAAACAAACATTTTTACTTTCCTTTGTCTATAGAATATGGTAAGTTCCCTACCTCTAGACCAGTGGTTTGCAACCTCTCTAATGCTGTGACACTTTAATATAGTTCCTCATGTTATGATGACTTCCAACCACAAAAATATTTCACTGCTACTTCATTACTGTAATTTTGCTACTGTTATAAATTGTAATGTAAATATCTGTGTTTCCCTATGGACTTAGGCAACCCTTTCGAGAGAGAGTTCTTCAACCCCCAAAGGGGTCATGACCCACAGGTTGAGAAACATTACTTTACAAACATGGTTCAGTATCTACCGTCTTGTGATAGTTGGTTTTAACTACTAAAAGCTGGAATTTCTGTAGCAGCAGCTACTATTCCTGTTTGAAGTTTTAAAATGCACATCTCACTGCGTCTGCTGATATTGCCTTACATTGTTTATATACAGCAAGAGGTCTATTTTTATCATTGTCAAAAGGTATCTGAAAAACAAACAAACTACAAGTTTTTCTGAATGGTGTATTTTATAGAAAATCCAGGGAAGTATAAAGAGAAATTGGAAAATCTGACTTGAAAAGAATCTCACTTAAAATTGACCATGTATATTTTCCCTAGCCATTTAGTGCATATTTAAAGGCCTTGGTGTGCTTTTGACACTAATTCAATGTCTATTTAACTTATTGGAAATTAATTTTTATGCTCAGTTAGGTCCATTATGGATCTTGAATATCAATTCATTTTGCAGTAAAATTTTATGATCCTTACAAATGACTGTAGCCTATATGGGATTGGCCCAAATAGACCAAAAGCACATATGACACTGCAATTGAAGTTGTCCAGTTTCTACTTGGTAAATTGCTATGATAGTCAAAATAGCTGTGTCATAAGAAAAGAGAGTATAGAACAGTAAGTAAGCTTGTAGAGAAGTCCTTGGCTTCCGCCTGTCACCAGAGGGTAAGAGGTGGGTAGGTTTTAAAAGCTTACTTTCTCTTACTGTTCTATATTTTACTGTCTTATGATACAGTTATGTTGAATATCATTTCATTTTCTTTCAATCACTGCTTCTCATCCTAAATGATAATCATAAAACCAGCAGAACTGATGGGAGAAAAGGCAGGCTATCAGGAAGTCCAGTCTCAGAGAACACCATACACAGGAACTCATTACCATTAGTGAGTTGGGTAATTTTTCCAGGTACATTTTAGGAACTCTCACAGGCTCTAGTCTGGGGACCACCATTCAGAAGGAATGCCTTTCTAAGTTCTACTGTGATGTTGTGTGAGCCTGTGTGTGCCTGCAGATGCACATGTGTACATTTTTTAAAGTTTAAGACAGGATTCTTTTCTTGGCTGGTACTTGCCAAATAGGCTAGGTTGGGTGATCAGTGATACACCTGTCACCTGTCTACCCTTTCTGTCAGTGCACCTAGCTTTTCTTTTCTTTTTCTTTCTTCCTTCTTCATTTTATTGAATGTGGTTCTAGGAATCAAACTCAGTTCCTTAAGCTTTCAAAGCAAGTATTTTTTTGTTGATATTATAGTTTTTTTCAATTTTTATTAGATATTTTCTTCATTTACATTTCAAATGTTATCCAGAAATTTCCCTATACCCTCCCCCATCCCCTCCCTACTCCCCTACCCACCCACTCCCACATCTTGGCTCTGGTGTTCCCCTGTACTGGGGCATATAAAGTCTGCATGACCAAGGGGCCTCTCTTCTCAATGATGGCCAACTAGGCCATCTTCTTCTATATATGCAGCTAAAGACCTGAGCTCTGGGGGTACTAGCTAGTTCATGTTATTCTTCCACCTATAGGGTTGAAGACCCCTTCAGCTCCCTCGTACTTTCTCTAGCTCCTACCTTGGGTGTCCTGTGTTCCATCTAATAGCTGACTGTAAGCATCCACTTCCATGTTTGCCAGGCTCTGGTATAGCCTCCCACGAGACAGCTATATCAGGGCTCTTTCAACACTATCTTGCTGGCATATGCAATCGTGTCTATGTTTGGTGGCTGATTATGGGATGGATCCCCGGTTGCCACAGTCACTGGTTGGTCCATCCTTTTGATTCAGCTCCACACATGATCTCTGTAATTCCTTCAGTGTGTGCTTTGTTCTTAATTCTAGGAAGGGGCGAAGTGTCCACATTTAGATCTTCATTCTTCTTGAGTTTCATGTGTTTAGTAAATTGTATCTTGGGTAGCCTAGGTTTCTGGGCTAAGTGGTTATCAGTGAGTACATGTTATGTGAGTTCTTTTGTGATTGGGTTACCTCACTCAGGATGATACCCTCCAGATCCATCCATTTGCCTAGGAATTTCATAAATTCATTGTTTTTAATAGCTGAGTAGTACTCCATTGTGTAAATGTACCAAATTTTATGTATCCATTCCTCTATTGAGGGACATCTGTGCTCTTTCCAGCTTCTGGCTATTATGAATAAGGCTGCTATGAACATAGTGGAACATGTGTCCTTATTACCAGATGGAACATCTTCTGGATATATGCCCAGTAGAGGTATTGCAGGATCTTCCCGTAGTACTATGTCCAATTTTCTGAGGAACCGCCAGACTGATTTCCAGAGTGGTTGAACAAGCTTTCAAAGCAAGTATTTTATCAACAGAGCCACATCCCCAGCCAGAAATTAGTATTTTCAAATTATGGACTCAAACATATGCTTATTTGGAGATATATACAAAAAGTTTTTTTTAAAAACAAAAAAAAAAAAAATGAAAACAGAAAGCCCATGGCTCTGGGTAGGTATTAGTAAATCCAAGTAGTGTGTCTTTTTCAGTTGGTTAGAGAACTGGTCATTGATGCCCATGTCCAAACTCAGTATCTTTAGTGTCATCCTATAGAATGTCAAAAGATCCGCAATGTCAGTGATGTGCTGTGGTGACTTAGTAAGCACAGAAAGGCAAAGTGGAATATCTGTCCCCAGAGTCTATATCCTGTAGATTTGAAATGTATGGTAGTTTATTATTTTTTTATTTGTTTGTTATGTGTTTGAGTGTTTTGCATACCTATGCTTATTGCCTAGTGCCTATAGATGTCAGAAAATATGTCAGATTGTCTGGAACTGGAGTTATAAATAGTTGTGAGTCAACATATATGTACTGGGAAGAGAATCCAGGTTCTCTGCAAAAGCAACAAACACTCTACTTCTGAGTCATCTCTCCAACCCCTACCTATGATTCTTTTGCTCATTCCTGCAACCAGATCATTCTCAATTTGTTCTTTCGTTTCCAGCAGTAACTCATGAATTATTTGAGCTTATCTGTGCTCTATTTCAGTTTGGCTGCTTACTATGGGAGTGAACTTGGGTAAAGTAACCTTTCAAAAAAAGCATCAGGGTCTAAGTCTGGGAAACAGGTTTTTGATACCACCCACCTGTGCTGATTTGGATGAGGATGAAATAAATATATGGGTGCTTTGTACTTATGGCAAATCTGTCTATGATCTTAAAAGCATACTTTTCACATCTTTAGTTGTGCTGAATCAGGAGGGATCTCTTTAGCATCGAGTTCATTTGACTGGCATTATGTTTCTATTGCTCTCCAAAGCAGTTCATGAACCCATTAGATTTAGAGTAGACAAAATAAAGCATCTGCTATTAATTTCAACTGAGATGATAAATCATATATGTATAACTTTATAAAATATTTTTATTTTATGTATATGAGTGTTTGCCATCAGAGACAATATCAGAACCCCTGTAACTGGAGTTATGGATTGTTCTGAGCTACTATACGGTTGAATTCAGGTTCTCTGCAAGAACAAACAGTAGGTGTTCTGAGCCACTGAGCCATCTCTCCTTTGTCCTGTATATAGCTATTCTTTAATTTGTTAACTGATATCAGTTAATCAGTGATCTGAAAGACCCAGAACATAAGGACTCTCACGTTCTGACTCAGGAAAGGCGACACCCCAAACCACTCACGAGAAATGGTCTTGATGTAAATTGCATGAGGCTTTATTTGGGGAAAGCCAGAGCTCTGGGGACGACTCCTATCCCAGAAATGGATAGAGGAGTCGACTCAGAGGGAAAAGAGGACCGGGTATTTATGGGCCCTCAAGGGGGAAAGGAGAAGGAGGAAGTAGAGAATTTTCCTGATCTAACAATATCCACTCTTTCTACAGAAGAAATGGGTACAAGATTTTCATGCTCAGGTGCACAGGTGCAAGAGTGAAAATTTTCAATCTCAGTCCAACAACTAAACCACACACACTTGGCAGTGAGCTGTATCTCAATCCATCAACCAAACCACAAACACTTGGCAGTGAGCTGTATCATTTGGCAAATACATGAATTCAAAGAACAATATGGGCATACACACAGATTCAGGCTATTATGCTCAGCTACCTAAAGACTTTCTGCTAATAGTGAAATCTCTCTTCCCAGTTTCAGGGTCTTTGTGACCTGTTACACTTTTCTCAGGACCTTTTCAGATCAACATCATCAAACAAAAACTAATTCAAGACCATTAAAAGTAAGAGAGAACTCCGGGCTAGCAGATTTTCAGCTCTGCTTCCCACCCACATGGTGCTGAAATAGATAAATGATTCAGCTTGTTGTGCATAATAACCAATAGGATTGTTGGATACCTTGGAGTTATCAGGCCTAAGGAAGAACATGTCCAAAGGTCCAGAGAGGGGTATGGCTTGTGTGAGGTAAATCATGCCATGTTAAAGGAAAATCATTTTCTTACATTGCTACTGGGAAGGCTTAAAGGCCTTTGCCATACTAGGTGAGCACTGAACTGCTAAGGTATACTACAAAATTCTTTTGCTGATTTAGTTTTTTATTTATTTTATTTTATTTTGAGACAGGATTTTACTAGATAACTCAGGTTGGTCTTGAATTCATGATTCCCTTGCCTTTGCGTCCAGCTTGTCTTGAAGAAAGCCTTGAAGAGGGAGAACAGAGTTCTCTGTGCAGATTGACTGCATGAATCCTAAGAGCTCTATATCCTCCTACCCAACATGCACTGTGAATTGTGTGGCGTTTATTTTGGCCTCACTGAGAGGTGCTGTGGTTCTGGTACTCATACATTTAAAGTTTTCCTGTCCGAAGATCACTGGACCAATGAGTACAGAATGGCCCCCCCAGCCCACTCATGGTCAGTTCGCCTTTGGGGGTGGGACTTTGGAGCTGCTCATTTCATCACAGCAATGTTTTCAAAGGGCTCATTAGGTGTCCATCGGGGTATAGTGTGAGAAGAAAGATTAGTGTGCGAGGTGACAGAGGTGGAGTTCCTCGAGCTGTTTGCTGTCCTCAGGAGAACTGAAGGCCATGTTCTATGGATGCAAGCAGTGTGCAGATCATGCACAGAAAAAAATAGGGGAAAGGCTGTGAATTGGCTAGCAGAGTAT
>LR753323.1:1918205-1942810 GCA_902729485.2 Mus minutoides
TACATTGATGGATTTCCATATATTGAACCATCCCTGCATCCCTGGGATGAAGCATACTTGATCATGATGGATGACCATATTGAGGTGGTCTTGGATTTGGTTTGCAAGAATTTTATGCAGTATTTTTGCAGCGGTATTCATAAGGTAAATTGGTCTGATGTTCTCTTTCTTTGTTGGATCTCTTTCTTTGATGTTCTCTTTCATTGTTCTCTTGAATCGATACAGAAAATGTGGTGCCTTTACACAATGGAGTACTACTCAGATATTAAAAACAATGAATTTATGTAATTCTTTGGCAAATGAAAGGATCTAGAGGTTATCATCCTGAGTGAAGTAACCCAATCACATGGTATGCACTCACTGATAAGTGGATATTAGCGCAGAAGCTCAGAATACCCAAGATACAATTTGCAAAACACATGAAACTCAAGAAGAAGGAAGACCAAAGTGTCGATACTTCGATCCTTCTTAGAAGAGGGAACAAAATACCCATGGAAGGAGTTACAGAGACAAAATTTGGAGCAGAGACTGAAGGAATGACCATCCAGAAACTGCACCACCTGGGGATCCATCCCATAAATAACCACTAAACCCAGACACTATTGCAGATGCCAACAAGATTTTGCTGACAGGAGCCTGATAAAGCAGTCTTCTGTGAGGCTCTGCCAGTGCTTAGCAAATACAGAAGTGAATGCTCACAGTCATCCATTGGATGGAGCACAGGGTCCCCAATGAAGGAGCAAGAGAAAGTACTAAAGGAGCTGAGTGGGTTTACAGCCCCATAGAAGGAACAACAATATGGACTAAAGAGTACCCCCAGAGCTCTCTGGGACTAAACCACCAATCAAAGAAAACACATGGTGGGACTTGTGTCTCTAGCTGCATATTTAGCAGAGGATGGCCTAGTTGGCCATCAATGGGAGGAGAGGCCCTTGTTCTTTCAAAGATTCTATGTCCCAGTATAGAGGAATGCCAGGGCCAGGAAGTGGGAGTGGGTGGGCTGGGGAGCAGGGGGGGGGGGGGGGGGGGGGGGGGGGGGGGGGGGGGGGGGGAGGGTAGAGGGGATAGGGAATTTTTCAAGAGGAAACTAGGAAAGGGGATAACATCTGACTTGTAAATAAAGAAAATATCTAATAAAAAACAGAAATGAAATTCCTCCCATCACATAATAGTCAAAACACTAAATGCACAAAACAAAGAAAGAATATTAAAAGCAGTAAGGAAGAAAAGGTCAAGTATCATATACAGGCAGACTTATCAGATTTACACCTGATTTCTCACCAGAGACTATGAAAGTTAGCAGATCCTGGGCATATGTCATACAGATCCAAAGAGAACACAAATGCCAGCCCAGGCTACTATACTAAGCAAAACTCTCAATTACCATAGATGAAGAAACCAAGATATTCCATGACAAAACCAAATTTACACAATATCTTTCCACATATCCAGCCTTATAAAGGATAATAGATGGAAAACACCAACACAAGAAAGGAAACCACACCCTAGAAAAAGCAAGAAATTAATCTTCTTTCAACAAACCCAAAACATAGCCATGTAAACACAATTCCACTTCTAACAGCAAAAATAATAGGAAACAACAATCAATATTCCTTAATATCTCTTAACATCAATGGAATCAATTCCTCAATAAAAAAACATAGACTAACAGACTGGATATGTAAACAGGACCCAGCATTTTGCTGCATACAGGAAACACACCTCAGTGACAAAGACAAACCCTACAATTTTCCAAGTAAATGGTCCCAAGAAACAACTGGAGTAGCCATTCTAATATTGAATAAAATTGACTTTCAACCAGAAATTATACAAAGCCCAAGTCCAAGTGGATCAAGGACCTCCATATAATACAGAGGGCCAAATGAAATAGATCAAAGAGTCTGGAAAAGAGAAGAGGAGAAGGATAAAGGGAAAAGAGAGAGCAAATGGATGCAAGGAAGAGAGATAGGAAAGGGAGAAGAGGGAAAGGAAGTCTGCTTTACTTCATCTGGGATTTAGCTTCTGTTTGCTATCCTTTTGGTAAAACTTTACTTAAGAAATGTAGCCCTCTCTAGGTTTTGTGTTTTGTGTGTGTGTGTGTGTGTGTGTGTGTGTGTGTGTGTGTGTGTGTGTGTGTGTTTGTGTGTGTGTGTGTGTGTGTGTGTGTGTGTGTGTGTGTTTGTGTGTGTATGTCTAAGCTCCCTGCTGCTTTTAAAATCCAGATGGGTGTTCAGCCAGGAAATGTTTGATGACAGCTGAATACCTTGGGAAATGAGCATTAACAGTTGTGGTGGTTTGAATAAGAATGACCTCCACCCCCACCTTGGGCTCATATATATGAATGTTTGGTTCCCAGTTGGTAGACCATTTAGGAAAGATTAGGAGGTGTGACCTTGTTGGGGGAGGTGTAGATGGACTTTAAGATTTCAACAGCCCACACCAGGATCAGTCTTGCCCTCTTTCTGCTTCCAACTTTTGTATTAGATATGAGCTCTCAGCTACTCCAGGATGATTCCTGCCTGCCTGTCACCATGCTCCTCATTATGGTGATCATGGACTAACCCTCTGAAACTCTAAGCAGGCCCCCAACTAAATTATACATATATATATATATATATATATATATATATATATATATATATATATATATATATATATATATACTGCTTTAGTAATAGTTTCTCTTCACAGCAATAGAACAGTAAACAAGACAGAAATGCACAGAAACACTGTGAGGGCCCACGTGGAGTGTCAAGGCGTGAAGACATAGCAGCCTTATTTATAATAGCCAGAAGCTGAAACCCAGATGTCCCTCAACAGAGGAATGGATACAGAAAATGTGGTACATTTACACAATGGAGTACTATTCTGCTATTAAAAACAATGAATTTATGAAATTCTTGAGCAAATGGATGTATCTGGAGGATATCATCCTGAGTGAGGTAACCCAATAACAAAAGAAGTCACTTAATATGCACTCACTGATAAGCGGATATTAGCCCAGAAACCTAGAATGCCCAAGATACAATTTCCAAAACGCAAGAAAATCAAGAAAGACCAACGTGTGGATACTTCATTCCTCCCTAGAATAGGGATTAAAATATACATGGAAGGAGGTGCAGAGACAAAGTTTGGAGCTAAAATGAAAGGATGGACCATCCAGAGAGTGCCCCACCCAGGTGGTCCATCACATAATCAGCTACCAAATGCAGACACTACTGCATACGCCAGCAGGATATTGCTGAAAGGACCCTGATATATCTGTCTCCTGTGAGGCTTCTTTAGTCCCTGACAAATACAGAAGTGGATGCTCACAATCATCTATAGGGCAGAACACAGGGTCCCCAATGTAGGAGCTAGAGAGAGTACCCAAGAGCTTTAGGGGTCTGCAACCCTATAGATGGAACAACAATATGAACTAATCAGAACCCCCAGAGCTCATGTCTCTAGCTGTATATGTATTAGAAGATGGCCTAGTTGGCCACTATTCAGGAAGAAAGGCCCTTGGTCTAGCAATGTTTATAGGCCCCAGTACAGGGGAATGCCAGGGCCAAGTAGCGGGAGAGGGAGGGTAGGGGAGCAGGGCAGGGGGAGGGTACAGGGGACTTATGGGATAACACTTGAAATGTAAATGAAGAAATTCTCTAATAATAAATAAATAAATAAATATAATTTTAAAAAAGGACTGATCAATTAACCATTTCCCCTCAACTTCCTTGCTGTCCACTGCTCACATTTTGATGCCCTTTTCAAATTTTTGCTATTTGGAATTTTCCCACTCATGTTCTTACCTCAGTGACTTCTTAGAATGCTGGTGTTAGAAACTTCAAGCTCTTCACTCAGGAATATCTCAACTTCTGCTCATTTCCTTGACCCCATAATTCCTACTGTCACTTTAGACTGTGTGAGAATCTGGTTTCATCCTGAAAAAAACTTTGACTCTCAATATATTCCTCTACTTGTGACAAGAAGTTCCTGGGGCTTTTCATACCTAATTACTCTGCTCTGCATAAAATATATAGTTGTATTTGAAACCAGATGAGGAAACCTTAGTTTGAGGAAGTAGGGCCACAGTAGACACAGCCTGTTCTCTTGATTCACTAAGGATGTCTTACCAACCAATTGCTCTATTAGCCTGCAAAGGAAAATGTCTGGAATCTAATTTTACCAGGATATATGTTCCCCATAGCCTCCTTTACAATTTTTTTTTTAGTGAAAAGTTAAAATAGGAACCTTACCACCACTCAGTGAGATGGTCATGGTCTGCATCAACTGGAAAATTCATGTTGATAGTATATAGTCTTAGTCTTGCTAAACTGACACACTGTACCTATATGTCTTTCTCCTGAAACCAATAACCTCAGGCTAATAATAACAAAAATGTCATGTAAGTCCAACACAAGGACTTACATAAACCTCCCCCTTTTCTTCTTTACTATCTTCCTATCTAATATTCTATCTAAATTTCTAATTTTTTGTATATATATCAGATAGGAAGTATTTTTGTATTCTTTTCTAGTGCTGGTTTTGAAAACAGATGCTGAAATAAAATACATGTTCAATAAATACTTGCAGAATGAATATAAAAATTCTTATATTTTTCCATTCCATTTCTACAAGATATCCTGCCATATAATTACATCCAGTCCCTTATCCAGAGATAGTGAGATTATTTCCAATCTTTTGCTATTGCTAAAAAAGTTTTGCTTGTAGCATCTTTCTATGTAGACATTAGCATGTGTAGCTATGTCTTCAGGAGCTTCTTCTAGAATTGAAATTGCTGACTCCAAGTATACTTTGTGCAACCTGAAATTCCTCTAACTTTACACTTTGGTATTTTTCGTACCCGAATCAGTTTTCTTTTCTTAAAATTTTCTTCTTCTGGAGTGGATATACATTCTATTTTCTTAAGTTGATATAAATGGGACTCTTGCTATTTTCAATCAGACTCCCAACAAATACCTGGAGAACTCTAAGAGGAAAAGCATCCNAAAAAAAAAAAAAAAAAAAAAAAAAAAAAAAAAAAAAAAAAAAAAAAAAAAAAAAGATTTATTTATTATGAACACAGTGTTCTGCCTGCATATATGCCTCCATACCAGAAGAGGGCACCAGATCTCATTATCGATGGTTGTCAGCCACACAAGTGGTTACTGGGAAGTGAACTCAGGTCCTCTGGAAGAGTAGTGTTCTCTACCTCTAAGCCATCTCTCTAGTCCTACATTTCATTTTTTACTCTTAATATATTTTTGTCCATTTTCTATTGGGTTGTGTTCATAAGAGTCTACATAATAAGAACATTTTAAATATAAATAAACAGATGAAACAGATCAAGGAGCTTAGAAATGAATCCCAACATGCAAGAAAGTTGGACATGCATTAGCATTATCAAAACAGGGATCAGGGAATTCCAAAGATGATAGAAACAACTGGGTCTATCCTGAAAAAAGAATAATTTGGGCTTGCTTCTCATACTTTATGCCAAAAGAGTTCTGGTTGGGTAAAATATTTTAATGTGGAAAATAAAACCATAAATTTAATAGGAAAAAAAGTAAGGAAAATTGTTGTTTCTAGAATTGAAGTGTGGAAGTCTTTCTTAGACCCTACAAATAAGTCAAATCCCCTTGTTGGGTTGTTTATAGCATCAAGTAATTTTTTTTTAAATCACAGATGAAACCTTGTAATATTATTGTATGTGACTCATGTTTATCTACACAGAAAACGATAAAATAACCAATAAAATGGAGTTCCCAGACCATTTACTGGCTGACACATGCAGGAAAGTATATAAAATGACCTTGGGACCTGACAATGTTCAGATTGGCATACATGTAGACTTAGATATGCATAGGGCCCTAGATAAGTATAATATTTCCCACAGCATCTCACAAGTTGTTTACATTCCTGAAAGTCTACAATGCTTCATGTTCTCAAGCACTATCTTATGATATTGTTTTGATCTACAGTCTCATGTAGCCCAGATTTGGCAGGAGCTGGCGGAGAGATGAACTTGAACTCTTGATCTTCCTGTTTCTACCTACTGGGTGCCAGGATTATAAGCTTGTGCAACCACACTTCAGTTTAATCAGGGCTGAAGATTGAACACACAGGGCCGCTGGAATGCTAAGGTGATACTTTACCAACTGAGCTACAGCCTAGCTGAAGTCAAATGATGAAGACAATTTCAAGTTGTATTAGTTTTCTATCGCTGCACATTAAGTAGACTCCAGGTTTAGAGTTTTTAAGTGAGATCCATTTGCTTGCTTAGAGATAGATGAAAGCTCAATTTGAACAACAACCTGTTTTCTACTCTAGGAGTGCATTCAACACTCTAGGTTGCCAGAAATACCTTTTAAGAGTCAGTCATGACTTCCTTAGAGAAATTTCAAAGTAAGCAAGTAAGTAGCTGTTAATCTCGATGATTGCATGGTCGATAGTCCCACATTTTTTTTTTTTTTTTTGCATGATCACTACATTTGAGGCATAATTTTGCCCCATAGATTACAAAAGAAAATTAGGAAATATGAAGAGTGGCTCAAAAGAAATTGAAATCAGATTAGCTTAAGGCCCAGCACAAAACTATATCATTTTGAAAGTTATTTAACTCTTAGAGTTCTCTTGTTCCCCTGAAAAGTATGGATAATAAATTGTGATCTTATAAGCCTTATTGAGGGTAAGGAAATGTTGTTGTAGCACTTAGCACAGTACTTGACACTTTTGTGTGTGTGTATGTGTGTGTCATGGATTTTTCACGTTTTAGCGATGTAACAAACTAAGATAATCTGATATGTATCATCACCACAAAGAAACAGAAAAGCAGATGAAATAATTGTGAGAACTATGGAAAGCAAGTGATGACTTTGACTTAAGTGTTTTGGATGATACTACAATGGATGTATCTTCTTGGGAGACGTATCCTACAATGAGCTCTTTTTGGTTATCAAGGGTAATGCCAAGAAGGGCTGGGGAAACAACTCAGTGGATAAAGCACTTGCTATGTGGTTTGATTACTAAAGTTTAGAGCCCCCAGGACCTACACATGAGCCTGGAAAAAGTGGTGGCTGCCTGTAACCCTAGCTCTTAGGAGACAAACACACTGGGTCTCTGGGGGCAAGCTGGCTATCTAGACTGGCCAAATTGGCAAGCTCTTTGTCTCATGAAAGAGATCCCAATAGGGAGTGTTTGAGGAAGAGTATTTGTGTCACTGTCTGGCTTCCACATGCAGACCCCTGCACACATGCATGCATGCTACACTTGCAAAAGAATAGTTATACAAGTAGTTTGTTGCTAAAAATACGTGCCATGTTATTCTATATACTTATTTGACCCACACTCATGCTTCATCTCAGAGTTAATATAGTGGTCGGGCATCTTGATTAATTTCTTTTCAAAAGCTTGCTGTCATCATGTCTCAGAGTTTTATCTTTACCTTTTCAGCTCCCTAAAAGCTAAAAACATACAAGTATTCTGACACTCATTTGATGCAACATATTAAATAATTCATAGCATTTCACATCTCAAAACTCATAAGTGTGGTGGAACAGTTAAGTTTGCCGAGAAACACTCATGAAATATTGCTACTGTAATACAATACTTCCACTTTTGGTATTCCTTAGGAAAACATGCCCCCTCAGTCATGGATTCTGACCTGTTTTTGTCTGCTGTCCTCTGGAACCAATGCAATTTTCCATAAAGTGAATTATTCCAGAAGCTATCCTTGTGACGAGATAAGGCATAATGCCCTTGTGATTGCAGAATGCAGCCATCATCAACTGCGTGAAGTTCCCCAAACTATAGGCAAGTATGTGACAAACATAGACTTGTCAGACAATGTCATTACACACATAACAAAAGAGTCCTTTCAAAAGCTGCAAAACCTCACTACAATCAATCTGAACCACAACGCCAAACAACAGTACCCAAAGGAAAATAAAAATGGTATGAATATTACAGAAGGGGCATTCCTCAGCCTAAGAAATCTAACAGTGTTACTGCTGGAAGACAACCAGTTATATACTATGCCTGCTGGGTTGCCTGAGCCTTTGAAAGAACTTAGCCTAATTCAAAACAATATATTTCAGGTAACTAAAAACAACACTTTTGGGCTTAGGAACTTGGAAAGACTCTATTTGGGCTGGAACTGCTATTTTAAATGTAATCAAACCTTTAAGGTAGAAGATGGGGCATTTAAAAATCTTATACACTTGAAGGTACTCTCATTATCTTTCAATAACCTTTTCTATGTGCCTCCCAAACTACCAAGTTCTCTAAGGAAACTTTTTCTGAGTAATGCCAAGATCATGAACATCACTCAGGAAGACTTCAAAGGACTAAAAAATTTAACATTACTCGATCTGAGTGGAAACTGTCCAAGGTGTTTCAATGCTCCATTTCCTTGCACACCTTGCAAGGAAAACTCATCCATCCAGATACATCCTCTTGCTTTTCAAAGTCTCACCCAACTTCTCTATCTAAACCTCTCCAGCACTTCCCTCAGGAAGATTCCTTCTACCTGGTTTGACAATCTGTCAAATCTAAAGGAACTCCATCTTGAATTCAACTATTTAGTTCAAGAAATTGCCTCGGGAGACTTTTTAACAAAACTACCCAGTTTACAAATCCTTGATCTGTCCTTCAACTTTCAACATAAGGAATATTTACAATTTATTACTATTTCCTCAAACTTCTCTAAGCTTCGTTCCCTCAAGAAGTTGCACTTAAAAGGCTATGTGTTCCGAGAACTTACAAATGAGCATTTCATGCCGCTTCAGAATCTTACAAACCTAACGACCATCAACTTGGGCATTAACTTTATTGAGAAAATTGATTTCAAAGCTTTCCAGAATTTTCCCAAACTCGATGTTATCTATTTATCAGGAAATCGCATAACATCTGTAATAGATGGTACAGATTATTCCTCTTGGCGAAATCATCTTCGGAAACCTCTCTCAACAGACTATGATGAGTTTGATCCACACGTGAATTTTTACCATAGCACCAAACCTTTAATAAAGCCACAGTGTACTGCTTATGGCAAGGCCTTGGATTTAAGTTTGAACAATATTTTCATTATTGGGAAAAGCCAATTTGAAGGTTTTCAGGACATCGCCTGCTTAAATCTGTCCTTCAATGCCAATGGTCAAGTGTTGAATGGCACAGAATTCTCATCCATGCCCCACATTAAATATTTGGATTTAACCAACAACAGACTAGACTTTGACGATAATGAGGCTTTCAGTGATCTTCATGATCTAGAAGTGCTGGACCTGAGCCACAATGCACACTATTTCAGTATAGCAGGGGTAACACACCGTCTAGGATTTATCCAGAACTTAATAAACCTCAGGGTGTTAAACCTGAGCCACAATGGTATTTACACTCTCACAGATGAAAGAGAGCTGAAAAGTATCTCACTGAAAGAATTGGTTTTCAGTGGAAATCGTCTTGACCGTTTGTGGAATGCAAATGATGGCAAATACTGGTCCATTTTTAGAAGTCTCCAGACTCTGACACGCCTGGACATATCATACAATAACCTTCAACAAATCCCAAATGGAGCATTCCTCAATTTGCCCCAGAGCCTCCAAGAGTTACTTATCAATGGTAACATATTACGTTTCTTTAATTGGACATTACTCCAGTATTTTCCTCACCTTCACTTGCTGGATTTATCGGGAAATGAGCTGTATTTTCTACCTAATTGCCTATCTAAGTTTGCACATTCTCTGAAGACACTGCTACTGAGCCACAATCATTTCTCTCACCTACCCTCTGGCTTCCTCTCTGAAGCCAGGAATCTGGTGCACCTGGATCTAAGTTTCAACATAATAAAGATGATCAATAAATCCTCCCTGCAAACCAAGATGAAAACGAACTTGTCTATTCTGGAGCTACAGGGGAACTATTTTGACTGCACGTGTGACATAAGTGATTTTCGAAGCTGGCTAGATGAAAATCTGAATATCACAATTCCTAGATTGGTAAATGTTATTTGTTCCAATCCTGGGGATCAAAAATCAAAGAGTATCATGAGCCTAGATCTCACGACTTGTGTATCAGATACCACTGCAGCTGTCCTGTTTTCCCTCACATTCCTTACCACCTCCATGGTCATGTTGGTTGCTCTGGTTCACCACCTGTTTTACTGGGATGTTTGGTTTATCTATCACATGTGCTCCGCTAAGTTAAAAGGCTACAGGACTTCATGCACATCCCAAACTTTCTACGATGCTTATATTTCTTATGACACCAAAGATGCATCTGTTACTGACTGGGTAATCAATGAACTGCGCTACCACCTTGAAGAGAGTGAAGACAAAAATGTCCTCCTTTGTTTAGAGGAGAGGGATTGGGATCCAGGTTTACCCATCATTGATAACCTCATGCAGAGCATAAACCAGAGCAAGAAAACAATCTTTGTTTTAACCAAGAAATATGCCAAGAGCTGGAACTTTAAAACAGCTTTCTACTTGGCCTTGCAGAGGCTAATAGATGAGAACATGGATGTGATTATTTTCATCCTCCTGGAACCAGTGTTACAGTACTCACAGTACCTGAGGCTTCGGCAGAGGATCTGTAAGAGCTCCATCCTCCAGTGGCCCAACAACCCCAAAGCAGAAAACTTGTTTTGGCAAAGTCTGAAAAATGTGGTCTTGACTGAAAATGATTCGCGGTATGACAATTTGTACATTGATTCCATTAGGCAATACTAATGATGGGAAGTCACGACTCTGCCATCATAAAAACACACAGCTTCGCCTTACAATGAACTGTGGCAAATGAAAGGGCATGTGGCTGCTTGATGTGCTGAGAATAAGTGATAATTGGCTGCTCAGCCCTAAACAGGACAATTATACCAGCCCCTCTAAGGCTGTGTGCAAGAGGGAGCCGGAAAAATGTATGAGCTAGGAAACAGGGAGAAGGGCTGGAAAATGCTGTCTTCTGGGCATAACAGCCATTGCAACCTTAATCGCACAGCAGCTAGGGTTGCCTGCAGTGAGCCTGTACAACTGGGCCTCTTATCAGTCAATTACAGATGGGGGCAGGTACATAAAACTATACTTCACCTGTCTGGGGGGCAGGTTCCCTGTACTCCATCCTTCTGCACTATCAACTATTAGTGGGTCCAGGAAAAGTGGCAATCATTATCTTCAGCTTTGAACCCATTAATGAGCCTAGATTTAATAGATGGTTCAAAACTCATGGTCACACAGTAAGAGTTGGTAAAGTCAGTGCCCAGAAGACAAAACAAAAAGGCCCAAACATGAGAAATGGTTTTGTAAGTAGGTGGGTAGGTTGTCAGCAGTGAGAGAGGAGATAGGAAAAGGTGGGCATGAGAGTAACCATAATGCATGGGTCTCTTTCAGTGATTTCATTATGGGATCCACTCCCAAGCTCACCCCCATGCAGTTGTCCTCAAGATTCAGCTTCTCCTGTGTGTTAGCCAAAAGAGAAAAGCTCAGCTCCCTGCTATGTGAACTTTCCCCAAGGCAGCTTGTTTCATCAAGGCCAGTGAGAGGGGACACACAGTCAGTCTTTTGGTAGTGAATCAGAAAGTGACAGCCTATCACTGCAGCTGTATTCTATTTGGTAAAAGTCAACCACAGATCCTACCAGCTCCAGGCACCAAGTACCTCAGGTTCAGGGAAAGCTATTGAAAACCAGAGTAATAGATCTAGGGGCCTCTCAGCTAAGAGGAAAGAGTTTGAGATAAGTGATTGTCTGAGTTAATCATTATCCATTTCTTTGGACTGAAATTAAGAGACATCTTGGTCACAGATCATCAATACTGGGAAAGTCAAATTACATGGGCAGTCTTAGCAGGCAGCTTATTATAACTACTTTTCAATCCCTAAGAACATTTGCACTGTATCTAATGATCTTGACATTAAGATGCTGATGAAGTTGATATATCTGACTGTGGGCTTATAGTACATTGTGATTGCATTAATCTTTCTTTCACAATGACATTTTAAAATCTTAAGTTTTGAGACTATAATATAACTACATCATTCCCTCCTCTTTCCTCTCTCCAAACCTTCTCACATGCCCCATATGACTTTTATAAATGCTGCCTGCAATATTTGCTTTTTAAGCTTTTGATGTTGCTTAAACACTGAAAATGATAGTTTTTAAAAGCCTTTTAATTCTAAATCATTTTAAAGGTATTCATTTAAATGAAAAGACTTTGGGGTATTTGTTATTTCCCATTGGTGTATATTTTCAAATGAATGATTAAAACGTCTTCATTTTACATGACAAATGTGTGATAAATCTGTAGTAGAAAACAGAACTCTGATATAAAAGTTGTCATTTGCACTGATTAGTTTTAAGATTCCTTTTTCATTACTATTATTTTACACCCCAACTGCAATTTCCTCCTCCTCCCTATTCCTTCCTCCACCTCCCCTTTGCCCCTCCCCATTCCCTCCTCCTTCATTTCTCCTCACAAAAGGGCAGGGCTCCCAGCCATATCAATCAAACACGGCATATCAAGTTGGAGTAAGACTACGCACTTTCTGCCTTAAGCTTCCTTTCGTATTATGGCTGGATGAGCCAACCTAATAAGAAGAAAGTGTCCCAAACGCAGGCCAAAAATTCAAAATACAGCCTCTGCTCCCACTATTAGGAGTACCACATGAAGACCAAGCTACACCACCATAACATATATGCAGATGGTTTTGGTCAGTCCTCTGCAGGCTCCCTGGTTAGTGGTTCAGTCTCTGTGAGCCCAGGTTCATTGACTCCATGAGTTTTCTTATGATGTGCTTCACTCCTCCAGCTCTCCAATTCTTCCTCCCTTTCTTTTGCAGGATTTCACATCTTCTTTGACCACTCTATTAATTCCATCTATCGTTATCTTCTGCACCTGAGATTCTCTCTTCCATCTCTTGTATTCTGTTGGTGATGCTTGAGTCTGAATCAGAAAATGATAGCCTACCACTGCAGCTGTGTTATATTTAGTAAAAAATCAACCACAGATCCTACCAGCTCAGGCTTTGAGATTATAACTACACCATTTCCTCCTTACTTACTGGCTTGCTTTCCCTGGCTTCCTCAGCTTGCTTTCCTAAAGAACCCAGGACTACCAGCCCAGGGATGGCACCACCCACAATGGGCCCTCCCACCCTTGATCACTAATTGAGAAAATGCCTTACAGCTGGGTCTCATGGGGGCATTTCCTCAACTGAAGCTCCTTTCTCTGTGATAACTCCAGCTTGTGTCAAGTTGACACACAAAACCAGCCAGTACAACAAGCAACACATTATTTCAACCACTGAGCCATTTTTCTACTCCCTCAAAGTGTATACTTTTCAAAAATATAAAGCATTTCATTAAAAAAATACACCATGAGGTATTTTCCCAGTGTTTTGCTGCTGAACATTTGGATTGCGTCCAATATTTTGCCATTGGAAATAATCATATAATACCTATGTCTTTGTGTTTAGGTGCACATATTGATAGAATAAAGTAAGATTAGAACAACGATTTGCAAAGAATCATCTGAAGCACTGGTCTGTGAACTGAGTATGCATGTTCTATCCTTGGGGGTGGGGGTGGGGTTTCAGCATCAGATATTGGATTCCCACGGTTCTTCTAGGCATTACTCTAACAGGGACTCCCAGTGGTAGCTCCAGCCCTGTATCAGGTTTCGTTGTGGTCTCCTAAGCAGTCGACAAGATCCTTTGTAACCCAAGAAGGGGCTGCCACACCTCCATGGCTCTTGTATTATGCACACCTGCAGAGTGAGTACCACATGGCCATTGCTAGGGCTAATTGCTTGTGCACTCTTGAGTGATGGTTGAATTGCATTTGAACCCACTTGAACCACAGCTGAAAACCAGGGAGCAGAGGCCAAGGTGGTCCTGGGCAATGATCCTATTCTGCCCTTTAAGGCTTACCCTTTAAAGTTGCTGGGATGGGAGAGGTGACCTTAAGATCCTCTGAAATGCCTTTGTTCTGATGTGTAGCACCTGGCTTTATTCATACTGGTCGCTATAACTAGCTGGTTGCTTGCAAATACTCTTAACAGAACATTTCATTCTTTTACATGTACAGGCTGCAAATTTCCCATTTTATGCTCTATTTATCTCTTAATTATAATTTTATTTACATAGTAGGTCAGTCCTTTACCCACTAATCTTACCATAAATAGTTGTATCAGTTACTTTTCTCTTTGCTGTGACTAAATCGCTAACAAGAAATATCTTAGAGGAGGGAGGACTTGCACTGAATTCTAAAACCATCAAAAGAGATAAAATTAAAATAGCTATATTGTAAGTCATGACTTAGTCAGGTAAGTTTTAGTCATTACCTTAAACCAGTCATAAGAAAGTATTCCTTAAACTATTCATTCTCAGGGTGCTGAGGACATGGCTCAGAGGTTAAGAATACTGACTGCTCTTTCTAGAGGTCATGAGTTCAGTTCCCAGCAACTACATGGTGGCTCACAACCATCTGTAATAGGCTTCGATGCCTTCTTCTGGTGTGTCTGAAGACAGTGACAGTGTACTCACATATATAAAATAAATAAATAAATAATTTTTAAAAAAGAAATCAAGGTTTTAAGACACACACTTAGAACTTAGAACCTAGACTCTGAGAACTCCTGGTTCAGCAATATGTTTAGGTCTTCATTGTCAGTACCCTTGAACTTAAAGCCATAACATCATCCACTAATTCCATGAATACCAAAGAAAGTCCCAAAGCATTCTCTTTATTTCTGACCTTGAGATAAAGGAAGAGGGGATTGGGAAACCCTCAAAAGTTACTTAGCAATCCATTGTTTCCCTCCTTCTTCTCAGTGGCCAGAAGGTTGATTGTGTCTAGGCACTATAAAACGTCAACAGACTTGGATGCTATAATGTCGATCCCACAAGGCTCGGCATCTGGGCAAGAATCACATGCATTCTTATCTGACTCTTGGGCAAATGCTAGAAGGAAAAAAAAAAGAACTTGTAAAAGATCATATCCTTTCACGTGTTCAGAATTATATTTAAAGTCACCTTGAGAAGTGATGCAGTTAATTGTCAAGCTTTATTTAGCCTCCTGCTTTGTATTTGCTAGATGTAAAATTTGGAACAGATAACTAGAAATGGACATAGATTGTCTAACCCAGATATACTTGGTAGGCCCCTGCCTTTCAAACCTGTCAGAGATCTACTGAATATGGCATTTATAAGCTCAAACATGAGATGCTTAAAATGATAGACAGAGACTCCCAAATCCTAGCAATGACAACCTCAAGGTCTCCAAGAAGATACAGACACAAGAAGAAAGGGCTCTACATGGATTGTGGTACAATAACTACTGAGAAACCATTGAAAAAGACTGCTCCATTGCCTTGCCCGATGCTGAGGCCTGGCCTGAACTGTGAACAAACAGGGACACTGTACATGCCTTGAGTTAAGACAAAGCAAAGTCAGTCTCCCAAGTTCCTCTTCTACAGGAAGGCCTCGCAACTGAAGTTTCATTCTACCCTGTAGCCTGTGTCCCCAATGAAGCCATCAACATCACAGGAACCTAGTGAAGTGACTGGGTGATGGGTAGGTCTGTCATTTTAATGGGCGCATAGACCATTTAGATGATAATATATCCTCAGACCTCTGAGAGGGTTCGCAGCCAGTGATCAACAACCTGTGTCTCATGGTAGTAATTGGATAGGAAACGTTTCTGTAAGGTCTGAGGATATGAAGGCTTCTAAGAACGTATTTGAAAATATATGAAGGTGTTTTGAGGTTGGAAAATACAAGTTATGGAGGATTTATCTTTTTGTAAACTTAAAAAGACTCTTGTAAGATAGAGGAAATCCACTCAAATCCATCTCCCACTGTCAAATGCACTCAAGAGGGTGGGATCTATTTCCCTTTCCCTGGTCCTAGAATTCCCAGCCCTTCTACTACTTCCAAGACCATGGGCTTAAGAGTTTCAAGTGTACACCCAAGAAAGTTTTTCTCCCTAAACTTTATCTTCTGTCCCTAACACCCAGGTATTCTCTGGGAATCTGCATCCAGGAAAGTTCCAAAGCAGTCATTCGCAGGTGCTGTGGCCCAGCCTCACAGACAGCTTTAATTGAACCTAAACATTCCTACTTGGAGAAGGTCCTACAACCTGGATAGCAATGAAACAACCAGCAATTCCTGGATTGGCTGACTTTCCAGCTTTTTGTCCATACCCCATAACAATGGCATCCCAATGTCAGCAGGAAGTAATCATGGATTTCATCACCCATTATTCATTTATATAATAATAATAATAATAATAATAATAATAATAATAATAATAATAGGCTGGGATGTTTGATTTCAGACCCTGGTACAAGGGACTGGGATTCATATTTTACATATCAAAGCAGACCTAACCTCCAGGTTCTCTCAGCATCCCTCCATTCCTACCTGGCATATCCTGTCCGCCAACCCTAAACTTTTGGGCTGCCCTTCCCCTAAAGGCTCCTCCCTATATAATCCAGATATTTGGATATCTCTTGCTTCTTCTCTCTGCGCATGCATCCTTCTCTCTTTCTTTGCCCCCAGCCCCCTCTCTCTGTGTCAACTTCCCTGGCCTCCTTCCTTGGGGCACTGAACTCACTCACCCTAGAGTAGCTTTGCAATAAACCAGTCTTTAATATATTCGAATCTAGCTTGAATTGGCTCATTTCACAGCAAAGAAATCACCTATCCCTATACAATCCACATATACCATTCTAGGTTATATGCTCAAAGGAATTTAAGTGAACATATCACAAAGATACTCAGATATCCATGTTTATTGCTGCACTGTCCACAACAGGCAAAATGTGCCATCAGTCTGTACATTTATCAACAGAGGAGTGAACAAAGAAAAGGAGGTCCATGTACACAATAAAATTATCCTCTCCAAAACAAAATAAAGTAATTTTATTTATGAGAAAGTGAATAGAGATCATTATGTGAACGAAAGTAAGCCAAATTCAGAAAGACAAATATACTGTATTTTCTCTTACAAATGGAATGTATGCATTTTCACTGAGGGGAAAGGTGTGGAGAAAGGAGAGAGGGGAAAGCAATAGAGAATAATAGGGCTGAAGCCTGACAAGTACTCCATATTCTTATTCATATGTAGAAAACAAGTGTGAAAAAGAAAACCCTTCTTCGGGGCAACACGCAATATTTGCTTGTCAAATAGCTCTAATATGCACTGTGACACCCCAATTATACAGCTTTCTTAAATATTTGTGGATTATAATTTTTTTTTGCTTGTAATGTATGTACTGAAACTAAGAGTTTCTCTTCCAAAATGCTGATTTAAAGGCCTGATGGAGACCCTCCTAGCCTGGTAAGCCCTTGACAGTGTTCCCAAGTGTATGGTGACAGTCACTATTCTGCCACAGATTGTTATGTTTTTAAGACAGGGGGAAAACCCTCAAACCATATATTTCTTGAGCTGTTCATGTTGGTCTGCTTCTTGATCAGTACTAGTTTTTCAGATGGGACATTATTCCAAAGAGACAGGTGACAACAAGATGGATCATACTTCAGAAGTCAAGAACAAAGAAAAAGTAACCATGATAGATTCTTCTTTGATATTGGGGGAAGAAGATAATGTCCATTTCAGTAACATCATTAGTCATAGACAAGATAAGCTCAGCACTTGACACAACTGAAAATAGTCCTAACACTTCCCTCCATGGACTAGGTTATCCTTTGCTTCGACTGAAGGAAATGTCTGCTGACTTAATAGGGAATATTGAACTTTCAAAGGCATTAAATCCCGTGGGAAAAATTGAAGCAATTACTTTCTGATCCTGAAAGAATTTCTACCTTCAAAACAGCAAAGCTGATCCAACCAACGTTGGGTAGCCTAGAGAAGCAGAAGATGGCCTAGTCAGCCATCACTGGGAAGAGAGGCCCCTTGGTTTTACAAACTTTATATGCCCCAGTACAAGGGAGTGTCAAGGCCAAGAAGTGGGTGTGGGTGGGTAGGGGAGCAGGGCGGGGGGGGGGGAGGGTATAGGGGACTTTTGGGATAGCATTTGAAATGTAAATAAAGAAAATATCTAATAGAAAAGGAAAAAAGAAAGAAAGCAACATTAAATATGCGTGTGTGTATATACCAATAGTCACGTGTACAACTGTCTACCTATAGATAGAGATGGCCATCATTAACTGTCTAGTAAGTATAAATAAAAGGGGCTGGAGAGTGGCTCAGTGGTTAAGAGTATTTGCTGCTCTTGAAGATGATCAGGGTTCCATTCCTTGCATGCAGATGGCAGCTTGCAGCCATCTGTGACTCCAGGTCCAGTGGATCCAATGGATGTCCCCTATAGGCACCAAGTACATAAGTGTGCATAGACACGCATGCAAAAAACCACCTATACACATTAAACCAAATAATAATAGTAAATGTAAAAAAAATGAAAGAAGGACATGGAGTAGCAATAGTTTTTATTTCTATACAAATGTTTTGGTTGTGCACATGTATGTTCATGGCTGTGCAGTTGCACGTATGTGTGTACATGTGTGCACATGAATGTAGAGGCCAGAGGGAAGCCTCAGTTGTAGAAGTAGACAAGTTCAGGGTCATAACCATTGGCATGGTGGTTTGGGGGTGTTATAAAGTGAGATTTTGTCACTGTGGCACTGCTAAGATCTTGGATGACATTATTCTTTATTGGGGACTAGAAGGATCTGTCCTACACATTTTGGGATTTTCCACAGCATTTGAGTCTTGTTGCTGCAGGCCGTATTTTCCCACAGATGTTGGGGCTTTATAAAAATAGAAGGTCCTAGCTAGGTCGGTAGAGACCTGTCTAGAGTGCACAAAGACCTATGTCCCATCCCTACATATAAACTAGATGTGGCACAGGCCAACCACCCTAGCACTTGGCAGCATGGGGCAGAGGTAGAGGCAGGAGGGTCAAAAGCTCAAAGTCATCTTTAGAGTAAGTAAAGGCCAACCTGAGTCAAACAAAAAGACCAAAGACAAGGTCCACTGCCATGAGATCAGATCAGATTGGATCGGACCGGGACTGTCTCCCTCTCATGGCTACTCCATTTGATATATGAAGGAGCTCAGTGTGTCTATGGAGACTAAGGTAATAGAAGGAGCCTAAGGTATTCAGGCCCTGTTTATCAGAGAGACCTAGCCACTCTTACGAATCGATACCAAGGACTGCCAGCAGATGGCAGTAAAGGTCCGCCTAGTGCTCTAGCTTTGGGCTAGCCAGGCGTTCAGGGCGTGGTATCTTCATTGTTGATTGTGAAACCTTGCCCCTCACCTCCCTGAAATCTGCCAGAAAAAAAAAGAAAAATCTGTTTAAAAGCCACATTCCCAGTGTATCAGAGAGCACTCCTAAACAGGGCAGTGTTAGGGAGCCTCTCCCTACACAGTCAGATAAGCCGTCTACCTGGATTCAATTCAGACCTTAACAAGTAAACTCCAGTGCAAATTTTCTATTGGCTCCCGGTGATGTCACTTGCTGTGGCTGGGAGGCTGGGAGAACTGGTTTTCTGAGTGTGGGGAACCTTTGTTCTCTGCAACACCCACCTGGAACCCTGGGGCCTCGCTGTGAAGCCAGGGCCCCCAAGGTATCTGGATCCTGTACACTGCTTTGCTCCAGCACACCCAGAGCGCCTAAGAAATGGAAGTGCAGAGCAAGGGTTAGGCGAATTCACTGTACAGTAATGACTCTCACCTTGGCTCCATGGAACGCAGTCCCTAAGCCAAGCCAGGCTTTGTGGAGCTTTAAGTCACTCACTTGATACTAGTTGTCCCCCTGGGATGGATGGAGTTCTTAAGAGGCCCAGAGTGGTTCCGGGCCTTCTGGATTGATTCCTGGATTCATTAAATCACCTCACCCTCTAACCACTTTAGACTCTTTACACCTCGGGCACATTTAAAACAATATGCAAACCTTAACAAGGCAAGGGTAGAATAGAAGCCCTATTACTATACAGTATCAAGCAAAGTCGATTTCTGCCCCCTCCTAAACTGCCACGATTAACATTGTTCCCAAAAGGTCAACTTGATTATTTGCTTTGTACCTTTCTGAAAGAAGCACTTGTATCTGCTTGTCTTTCCATACCTGCAGTTCATCTAAGAGGAAGTCCACGGTGGTTTTACTTTTGTAAGACCTGGCCATTTGTTTACATCCAATCTCTTTAAACCTCTACAGCTGCAGGCGGAGAATCCATGTTTCTTCATGCACTGCCTGGGCTTCGTGCTCCATTTAGCTCAGCAGTGACCCAGGTGAGCCTGGTCAAGTGCCAGTTCCGCTGGCCACACTGACAGTGCCACTTCCCCTCTCCCACTAATCATTTGGCGGCTGCAGTTGAACTTGCTGTTAAGTTCCAGAGTTCTCTTGGGTAGTTAGACTGACTGTAGCCTTTAGAGATAGCCCGTGGTGGAAGAGTCGGGAATGACTGTGAGGGTGTGGGAGAAGGAGCCCAACGCTAGTTGCCGGCACACCAAGCTGACTCCATGGCCTGGCCGCCCCACTCCAAAGCTGGGTGAGCTTATTTACAGAGCTCGTCACTGCCTCAAAGCTTCCCTTTGTTCACCTCTACTATCAAGGAAAAAAAAAACATTCCTGAGGCTTCTCTTAAAGGAGGGCTAAACCTCAGGTGCACTGAGAAATGACAGTGACTGACTTGTGGGGTGGGGAGAAGCCCTTTGCAGTGCTTGCCAATTTTCTCAGCGCACGTGCCCCCTCATGAGAGGGCAGTCTCTTTCTTGCCCAATCTAGGCTTTTGCTGCCTCCTTTGGCCCTATACCTGGCTTTCAGCACTTCTGTGATTGAGACTCTCTGAACACTTTTCAGTCTTTCTCCTAATCCCTAAGGATAAAATGAATACCTTTGTAGGTCTTTTTTTTTTTTTCTTCATCTCTCTCCACCCTCGCACTTCCTCCTTCTCAAGCTCACAGCAAAATTACTAGATTTGGAATGTGTGCTTATGGAATAAATGAAGGGGTGACTGGAAGCTGACATTAGCAACAGTGAGGCAGGGCCTCCGGTGCCGACCTCTTAAATCAGAAGAACAAGAAATAATTTCTTTGGGGGGGGGCATGAAGGGGCTACTGCAGCCCTTCCTGCAATGAATCCTGGGATCTGCAGGGAAAAGCAAGACTGTCTGGTGGCAGTAGTCCTCCCCACAGAGACCAGCAATGCCTTTGTTAGCATTTTTCTGCGGGAAGAGAGAAAAGTTTATGGAGGAATGCAGAGACTGTGCTGCAGGCATCTTTGTTTCTGTAAAGCTCCTACCTGTATCTGGCCCTTAACACTAGTTGCTTCCTTCCTTCCTTTTCTCATTTATCTGATGTGCTCAGCTTACTTCTAAGACGTATGACAAAGAAACAATAGATGTCCAAGCAGTCTTTTTAGTCCTCCCACAGAATACGTGGCCAGCAGTTGTGCCCACAGGCTGCTAAGAAGGGGCAGGGCCACTGGGAAAGTGCACATTCTCATGGGAAGTGAAAGTGAGTCACGTTGCTGTGTCTGTCATGTGACAGCTGTGGGGCACAATCAACTCACCGAGCTTCTGCTTCCTGCTGGTAGGGTGACAGGCCAGGTCTGGTGGCTTAGACCTGTAAATTCTACCAACTGGGAGGCTGAAGCTTCCCTGAATTATAAATGGGGACCCTGTCGAATAAAGCAAAATAACAAAACAGAGGGGATAGTAGTTTTATTTAGTGACTCATCCTGTTCTGGCAGCGCCCCTCCCCCCCCTGAAACCCCAGAATTTCAAAATGGCAGCCGCAGCTTCATGTGTGTGTGTGTGTGTGTGTGTGTGTGTGTGTGTCACATGGTACATAAGCTTCTTTGCATCTTTGCTGTATATCTAAATACAGCTTTTGGAAGTTGTTTTGTAAATTATCTTTTCAATTTTGTATTTGTTTTTATTACTTGACCTACATTCTTGTTCTTGAGAGTATTTATGTAGCCCAAGCTATCCTTGGACATTTAATACTCCTAACTGCCTCACTGTTACAAATGCTAAAAATACAGGCATACAGCACCTTCCCCAGTGAGAGTTGTATACTTTCATTCTCTTGATTCTCAATACACATTTGTATTCTTTACTCCATATATTTGCATTTTCTTACATTTTTTTGAGCAGAAACAATTGGTTTTGAAATTGAACTTGTCAATACTTTCTTTTATGGAATATGATTTCAGTGACAGTATTTGGGGGCTGAGACAGGGAGATCAGCAGTTCCAAGCTAATCTAGGCTAAATGGAGCAACCTTGTGTCAAAAACAAACATATTATTCTAATCCTTCCTATGAAAAACAGAACCATTTTCTCTTCTGTTCATTCCTACAAATTTTGTGATTTTATGTTTATGTCTGCAATGAATTATTAAATTTTCATTTTATATATATAATATATAAATATATATATATATATATATATATATATATATATATATATATATATAAAATGAAATATCACATTTAGGCCCATTTCCCCCTCCAAATCCCCCTCTTATCCTCCTCAATTGTTCTCCCTACTGATGCCATAATTTTTAAAATAACTTTCCAAGATTAGCGATGCCCATATGTATGGGTCTGGGGCATCCACTACAGTATGGGAAAGCTTCTTGTGGCCACATCCTTAAAATGAATGAATCTCCCTCCTCCGGCAACTATCCACTGCCAGTAAAAAGTAGGGCCTGGAGATCATCTGGCCTATCTACAGTAGAATTTTGTCTGGCCTGCTCTTGTGCAGGCCTCCTGCAGGTAAGCACAGCAGCTGTGACCTCATGAATGTCTCACCCTGTCACTCCCAGAAGGAAGTGTTTCTTGACACTCCTCTCTGCCCTCTGGGTCTTACATTCTTTCTGCCTCTTCTTCCTTGTTGTTCTATGCTGGAGTTTATTCCTTATATGGTATGAACGATGAATTTAGCTTATGAATTTTACACACATTGAATTTCCTGGAAAATACTAAACTAATACATAGTATCATTAAAAAAAAAAAAAAAAAAAAAGAATATCAACATAGTGTCAGCTTAATGTTAAACCAAACCTAGAACCTAAGCTTGCTCTCTAAGCCACTGTGTGGCGGCACACTTAGGAAACCATTCCTGGGCAGAATGAGCACATGTACCTTAGACGTCTGGTTCCAGATTTCTACATTAATACTCATGACATATGGCTGCTTGGGAAACATTTGGGAAGTTGAAAATAGGGTTATGCACCCCTGGACTAAAGAACAATGAGGAAATGGAACTATGTGGAGGAATTAGGAGGAAGGAATTCTAAACCCGCCTGGCTGAAGTGTTGCTTACTTGGAGGAAGTAGAAATACTGGCAGATAGGACTGGGTGCAACCAGTAGCAACAGAAGTTCTTCTTTGTCATGCTTCTAGAAGGGGGCAAGAAGTGCTGGCAAGTTCAGAAGCAAGGAGTGGCCCAAGCACTGGTCATGGGTGTAGCGCTAGGGGGCAGTGTGGAGCAGAACTGGTTAGAGCAAAGGCTCTTTGGAGTCAGTTATTAAAAAGCCTCCCAGGAGTGGATGTAGGCAGGAAAATGACACGAAAAGGACCTTTGCCACTGTCTGGATATAGCTGGTCATGGAGGAAAGAACATTTATCATGGATACTGCTGTCTTGCGTTTTTGTTTGGTAGGACATTAAGCCTGTCTTAGGGTATCACCAATGACATACAGGCTATTTCTGTTACAGAGCAATGGCAGTTCCTAATCTCCAGAAAGTACAAAAGTCTTTAGGAAGAAAACAAACAAAAGAAAAAATACAAACAAACCAACAAAACAAAATAAAACAAAACCCACAAAAACAGAACAAAACAAAAAATACATGCATACAAACTCATCATACACAACACCAATTAAAATTCCTTAGAAGAACAGATGTTAGTGGCCATAAACTCAGCCATTTCTCAATTTGGTTTTCCCCCCAGATATCCCCTTTTGATTTTCAGAGGCATAGTCAGCTCTCTGCTTCTGTTCCTTACATATAATTATGTCACATAATAACAATAACAATGGAAAATGATGATGCAAACACACAGTGAAATTAAGAGAAACAAAATCAGAGAGAAAATAGAGTTTGCAAACAGCACCAAGATATGTCTCTCAAACCAGATAGGAGACAGGGGTGAAGAACATCACAAACACGGCTGCCAGGGTTCAAATCCAAACCCCTATTTGCCAGTATGTCCATGATTTGGGGCATTTAGGTAGCAAAGCTTCCTTCATTAAGAACGGATAATCTCAACCATCATGCCATCTGCTTCTGAAGAGAAGACAAGAGAGTTTTTGATTAGCCTCTAGCAGACAGTGAGCAGAGTAGAAATATCAGCCATTATCCTATTGTCCAGGTTTACTACATTGACCTTGAATGACAGTTACATTCAGCAGTATCTCTATATAAAACTATCACATTACTATCATATGTGTGTGTGTATATACATATATACACATATATATGTATGTGTATATATGTATATATATATGTATATATATATGTATATATATATGTATATATATATGTATATATATATGTATATGTATACATATGTATATATATATATGTGTATGTATATATATATACATATATACATATATATATATATATATATATATATATATATATATATATATATATATATAT
>LR753323.1:1942910-2153860 GCA_902729485.2 Mus minutoides
ATGGAATGAATATACCATGAATGCCAGGTTGGGTCCAAACCTTATGACTGCCCTAAAAGCCTAGAAAGTAGAGCTCAACGTTTTTCCATGCTGCTGCAAAGACTCTGGCCGAATATGAGAAACCTGAGGCCACTGGAAGGGAGCAGCAGCAGCCCCATGCCTGCACCTCTGTTTAAAAGAAAGTCTCTAAATTAATGAGTCTTGTCTTCATAATTCAGGGGCCAGGTCCTGCAAGCCTAGTTCAGTTCGGTGCTTTGTTTTCAAAAACAGCATCATTGATTGTGGGCCAATGTTGCTGTTTCCAAAAGACACAAACCAATGTAAAGACTTTGACCTACCATTGAGGAGACCCAGCCCACCAGGAGGGGCAAAACAAATCCACACAAATGGCAACAACTAGGACCGGTTATCAGCCCTGAAGACTTTCCAAAGTGTCGGTGTGGGAGCCCTGCTCCATGATTCTCAGTGCTCATTGAAAACACACAAAATGGAGTGTGTTTGTGTTTTATGTTATTAAATCGAAATCAAATGGACTATAAGAGATCATAAGGAAAGGAAGCGAGTTGTCCTGTTAGCACATTGCCTGCCATGTAGTGGGCTCTTGGGGATGCTTGACTACATGAACCCATTCAGCAGCAAGGCAAGGCTAAGGATTTGGAGCTCACGGGCTTCCTTTCATCCTCCATGTTGTCCAACAGTACAAAGCAGGGAAGCAGAAGGAACCCGGAAGTATGGGTCAGAGCTCGGGAGAGGAGGTGGTATCTCTTCCCCCCGGGGGTCTCACTCTTCTACCAGTTCCCCACCCCCCAACCACCACCACCACCATCACATGTATCCCTCCCTTCCAGCACCCTTCTTCAGCACTCCATTGGCACTCACTTGGGGTAGGCCTAGAAGAAGTCTGTGGAAACTTCCTTCTACACAACCGGCTAGCTGAGAGGGCTGCCTGAGAGATGAGGAAACCAAGCAAACCGCAGCCCCTTGCCTGCAGGGAGGGGCACAAGCACAGAGGCCTTTGGCTGAGCCTGGGGCCTATTTCTGGCCTCACTGGCCTCTTACAAAGCACTTATCATGCACGACTCACTTCCTTGCCCCAAAGGTGAGGTGCTGGCTACCTAGTGACATCCTTCCATCCTGGCTTTCTTGGGCAGGGGACAAGAATGAGTTCCCAGAAACAAACGAATGCAAAAAGAACAAAACCAAACATTTGGATGAATGTGATCTTGTGTGAAGGTACAGCCCAGCCACCCATGTCTCTAAGTCAAGAGAACCCTCGCAGAGTATTCGAACACATCCATACACAGCTTCCCCACCTCCATGAAAATAGAAAGCAGGTCACCAAAATGTAACGTTGTGCTCCATTTTACAGGAAGTTATCTATAGAGTAGCTGCTGAAGTTAGGAGGGTCTTACTAGGGTCTCGATGGCTGAATTGTGAGTGTCAAAGGTACATAGTAGAACAGAGTCTGATGCACGGTGGCACAGGGGATCATTAACTTTAGGATTGATTCAGAGCCACAGGTGCCACAAGAACTGTCTGCCTGCCCTTTAAGAGCACAAGTTCCTTTACTTGCAAATAAGCAGGAAGTCCCCCTCCTTGGGTTGGGCCTCTGGGCGGTGCCTTTCACTTCCTTCCAAAGGTGTTTTCTTCCTAAACCCCAAGCACCAGGGTCACATTCTGTTACTTTCACAGGCCTACCCAACTGCCCTTGGCTGGGCTTCATGGAAAGTGTCTTGATCAAGAAAAATAAATACTATTTTTTTTAAATGCATGAAAGGTGAAGGTAAAGGTAAAAATAATATTTTACATCAATATAAAAGTAATACTATGTGTTTCTGGTACAAATGGTAAGTTCTATAAGTAGAATCTCCACTCCCTTTTCCCAGGATCAAACTATTAGTAGTTCTTGAAATTCTCTTGTAGAGAGCTGGTGAGCGGTTTTCAGTGAGCCCTGGCTGCCTGAGTTTGGAACCCCAAGACCTGTCGACATGGTGGAAGCAAAGAACTGATTCCTGGAAGTAGTTGTCCTCTGGCCTTCATATGCTCAACACATATACACACGCACACACAAACACATACCTGTATCCATATCCATGAGTGACTTCTGTGTCAGTGTTTGTATGAGCACTTGGTGTGTGTGTGTGTGTGTGTGTGTGTGTGTGTGTGTGTGTGTGTGTGTCTGTGTCTGTGTGTGTCTGTGTGTCTGTGTGTGTGTGTGTAACATAGATGCAGTAGTAATCATCATCATAGGAACGCCTACATATATGGAAGCTAGAGGTTGATGGTTGGGTCACTTCCTCAGTTGCTCTCTATCCCCACAGGCAGTCTCTCTCTGAACCTGGAACTTCCTTACTGGCTAGTCTGGCTGTCCAGCAAGCTTCCTATCTCTACCCACCCCCACTCCCAGTAGTCATCAGGACAATTCAAAAGCCCTGGCTCCTACCAATTTTCCAAATCAGTTCTGGTTCTTCTTAGCTAGGACTTCCCAAAATCCTGAGCCCGTAACAGAGTAGAGGGGGAATTTCAAGTTGAGGCTCTCCAGCTAAAACCAATATTGTGGAATGGGATGCCAGGTTCAGGGAAGACCCCTTGAAAGTGTGAACACTGCAGGTGGGAACAAAAGATAAACTAAGGAAAAGTATCTTCCAATCTCCTCCCTTCCCTCCTTTGTATTGCTTCAGTAAATGGAATGAACCCAGGGCCTTGTGATGTGCTGCTGTGCTGGGAAGCACTCTACCACTGAGTAGAGTGAGTATATCTGCAGACCTTGTGGTCTACTTTTAAGACAAACGAGACCATTTTGTGCCCAGAAAACAGATTGTTAATCCAGCTATTGCTTTTACTCTCTTCTAAAGAAGTCCTCAACAGTCCCATTGCTCTAGAATTTCTTCAGGGGAAAACGAAGCCTCATTAGAGTAGTTACCATGGATGTACTTCTTAAATAAATATTTTCAGAGTGCTTTTTGACACATTTCACCTTTGAAGATTTTTCCCTTTTGGAGAATCCTAGGATGTCAGCTTACAGCAGGCTTCCTTGTAAGGTGCTACCACAGGGGTGCCTTCATGCCCATGCACAATCTCACTGGTATTGGTGCATGGTGGGAGACTATTTCACCACCATGAAGATTATAATGAATCCTCCCATAATTCCCACGCACCATGTAAGAAATAGAGAAATTAAAATCTTGGGGCTGAAGAGATGAATCAGTGGTGTTAAGAGCACTTGTCGCTTTTGCAGAGGTCAGTTCTCAACACAAACATAGTGGCTCCCATTTTTCCTCAACTCCAGTCCTGGATGATCCGACACTGTTTCCTAACCTCCCTCATTCACCAGGCACTAGGCACTCATCGAATACACATATATACATGCAGACAAAACACTCTCATTCATAACATTAAAAAAGAGATAGAACTTTATTAAAAAAAATAAAAAAGCATGTCTCAAACTATTGTAGCTTTTTGTGAAGAAATTCGGCAGATAACACCTTCATGAGGTGATCAATGTTATTTTTTAATATTCCCAGTAACTAAATAAACCAAAATCACTCTACTCTTAATAGTAGACAACAAGAAGGTCACAGTATCCCTCATGCCTGTGGTATTTCTGCCCCCAAAGAAAACACACAAATTTAATCATGAGGAAACATCTATTAAACATAAATCAAAAGAAATTCCACATAACAGCTGTCCTATTGTCAAAAATATTAGTGTCATGGAACACCAAGAGAGCCCAAGGAAGTTCTATATTAAAACATATCAACAGGATATAGCAATTAAATGTTTGCATGATCCTGAATTGGAAGCTAGACGAGACAGAAACTGTTAGAAGGACATTATCAGACAAAACTTGAATATGTTTCTAGATTAGATCACAGTATTGTAGCACAGGAAATTTCCTGGTGCACATAATTGTACTGGTGTCTATGCTGTGGAATGATTTTATTGTTAGTCAACATGCATCTAGGGATGGGAGGTGGGGTGGTAAAAGATTTCATATTTACAACTTATTTGCAAATGGTTTTTAAAAACAATACACAGGCAAGTAGGTACATAAAATGGCTGGCAGAGGAAAGCAGCAAACTATTAAAATGGGGATGTTCTAGGCAAAGGATCTGCAGTCATTAATTATCTTTGAAGCTTTTCTGTAAGTTTGAAATTATTCCAAATGATTTTGTTACATAGTCTGGTAATTCCAAACATGGTTCCTGTTATAAACAAATAACAAACCAGGCCCTCATTACCAAAGGCAACCAAAGGCAAAGAAGCCAAACAGCAAAAGTGGCTCAATAGGTAAAGGCACTTGCCATCAAGCTTCATGTCCTGAATTTGATTCCTGGGATTCAAGTGATGGAAGGAGAGAATTAACCTTGCAGGCTGCCCTCTGACTTCCACACATGCACTAGTGTGAATACACCCACATATACGCAAAATATATGCAGTAACAATAAAAATGTATAAGTTCTATCTTGACAAAAAGTACTTCTTACCTATTTTCATGACCAATCTCCCTTTCCTGGTGGTTTTAGCATTTTTGCACACAAGAGTGATAATTCAGTGTGGGGTTTTTTTCAATTATCCCTCACCACAGAGTTTAAATCTCTTTCACTCAAATGATTTATATCCAGTCCCCAGTAGGTAGCACATAATGACCTTTACCCAGATCAGTCCCCAATTGCTGTTCCTCTCTCTGGAAGTGGAAGCAAGAGAAACCTACACCAGGAAGGTCCTTTCTGACTTGCCTCCTTTCTAATACTCTTTGCTATGGTGGTGGTGGTTGTTGCTTTGGAAAATTGGATGTAGCATTTTTTGTACATAACATTTTTGTATATACATTGTGTAACAATGAGCCATTTGAAGCAGACAGCTGTCATTAAGTGCACTCGTTGTGTTAGACAAATATTACTTCTACCTAGTTTTAAGTCATTTTTATAGTTCCCATACTAAGTCTTGAAACCATTACAAGGTCATTTCCCATTCCTCTCAACTCTTGGCTCCTGGTATCTACTGATACACTTATTGCTTCTGGATTTATTGAGGCTGTATGCTTAATGTAAATAGAATCATAGAGTATGTTGTCTTTGTAGCTAACTTTTTTTCACATTGCATAATGTTTTCAAGGGTCTATGTTGTAGTATAGTTCAATACTGTATCCTTTTGAGTAACACTAGAAATTGAACCCCAGACCTTTTTACTAGTGTGAGTTATATCACCAGCCCTTCATTCATTTGAGACAGAGTCTCACTACATAACCCACACTGGCCCCTTGAAATCAGTATGTAATCAAGACTGACTTCAAACTTGAAGACCCTCCTATCTTTACCCCCTGAGTACTGGGATTATAGACATATACCACCATGACTGACATCGTATGGTAGGTAATTCAGTGCTTAATATTTGAAGACTAAGGTTAATCTTAAACCAAGTTGAATCTATTACCTGAGGAGAAATTCAGGAATTAATGTGTCTGTTGATTTCAATTGTTTATTTCATCTTTACCAATTCAGAACATGTGGACCTGGCTCTAAATTGCACATTCTGGTAACTCAAGTGGTCTTTTCTTGTGCTTTCTTTTAAAATGAGTAGGGTTCATATTTATAATTTCCACTTTAGATGCAAAGACAAATGCCACAATGAACTACTCTAGGGTAAGATACCTCCCATGGGAAGTAAGTACAGGTATCAGAGAGAATCAGCGATACGTGTACAGATGCTAGGAAAGGCTTGCTCTCTCATTAGCCATATATGTCTGTCAATGTCTCTGCACACGTAAGCTGAGAGCTGCAGGTCACCCTTAGACAGGAAAAAATAACATAGCAGAAAGGAAGAGAGCTTGTGTCTGCGCACTACACAAACCCTAGGGACAGGTATTGGCTGCTCTAGGTCATCAGCTTCAAGCGTAATGAGGTAAATTGAACCTTTGCATAGAGGGGAGAGGCTGAGGCATTCTGCGCACACAGCTTGGCTGTTACAATAGCACAGAATGGGTGGAAGGTAAGGAGGCCTGAAACCTTCCATAACTGGCAATTTGAACGGCAAAGCAGGATGAGACAACCCAAGAACCTCCCCCGAAACCACTGGAGCTCATGAGAAATTCCTTACTCATAGACATTGAAAGACCAGGATTTCCTGGAGGTGTGTGTGTGTGTGTGTGTGTGTGTGTGTGTGTGTGTTTCTCTGTGTCTGTGTGTATGTATGCATATATGTTTGCGTGTGAGTGTACAAAAGTGCTTCAGGCCCAGGTTAGCAAGGCTGGACCTCAACAGAAAAGGAAAATAAAAAGGTGGAAAGGATGATGAATTTCACCAGTGGTGGCGTTGGTGTCAACAGCTCTACTGAAGCACATCAGTCCCATTCTGCAACCCCCCCCCCCCCCCGACCAACACACACACATTCCTCCCAAGTAGGCCAGAAGTGAGTAAGGACACAAACACTGTATAATCCCTAAAGTCTGACAGCCAGGTCAGTGTGTGCTTGGACTTCATTGTGTTTAATTTAAGAAACCCATTTTTTGTTCTTGTGCTTTCAAACATGTGTTCTACTTTCCTAAATAATTTTTTCCCCAAATCACCACCACTTGTGGCTGTGAACCAACAAGAGCAGGATGTTTCTGCAGCTGGGCATCATGGGTGGCTGTGGCCAGGGGCAAAAAGGAAGAGAAAATAAACACAGGGCCCATCCTAGAATCAGGAGAACAAGTTAATGGCAGTGGGGACACATAGGAGTCTATAATCTGGAAGGGTAGGATTGGCTTCATAATGTAGGGGGAACTCTGTAAAGAAGGAACATGTTGAGCTTCTGCAGGAGAACATGAAGAATTTCAAGATAGCAGCAGTATATTACTGTGTGTTAGGCTTTTCTGAGTACGGGGTCCAGTCCAACACACAGGCCACACACTCAGAAATCCAGCCCCAAACAAGCTAATACTTTGATCAGCATTCTTCTCAAATATGAAGCAGCCACTTACTGCTTGGACTTGGTTTCTTCATCATAAAACCAGAGTGCTACCTTTTGCTAGTAATATGGAAATTATATTCTCTCTGTCTCTCTGTCTCTCTGACTCTCTCTCTCATGTGTGTGTGTGTGTGGGGGGGGTTTATGTTTAAGTGTCTTATTCTTTAGGTATTATCTATCTCATTTTTCACTTTGGTTGTTATTGATTTTTTGTTTTGTTTTGAGCAGGGTCTGTCTCTGGCCTGGAACTTGTACTCTCGAGTAAGCTGGTTGGCCAGTGTACACCAGTACTTTACACATGAGCACTGCCACACCTGGCTTTTTATGTGGACATTGGGAATTGAACTCAGGACCTCATGCTTGCAAGGCAAGCACAGGGTTTAATGCATCAGCCCTGGGATATGTATTTGACAGAAAAGGTTTGACAAGAGTGAGGATGAAGTTTAGTGGTAGAATGCTGCCTAGCACGTGTTAAGGCACTGGGCTGGAATCATAGCACCATGAGGAAAAAAATAAAACAACAACAGCAATATAAAACAAAGTTTTCACACCCATAGCTGAGCATGACCTTTAATGTATAATCTTCTTGCCTCCAATTCCAATGGCTGGAATCTCAAGCATATGACACCACTGTTTGCTTGTAGTATCTATAATTTAATTATTTAATTATTTACATTTCAAGTATGTCCGTGATCCACATATGTGTCTGTTACCCAGGAAATCCAGAAGTCAGAAGAGGGTGTCAGATCCCCTGGGTCTGGAATTACAATTGTGAATCACCATGTGGGTACTTGGAATTAAACCCAGGTCTTCTGGAAAAGCAGCCAGGACTCTTAACTCCTGAGCCATCTCTCCAACCAATATCTATATTTTGAAGTGTGTTATTTTTTTTTATTTGTTTTGGGGTACTGAGGACTAAACCTAGGACTTTGCACATGCTAAGTATATGCCCTAAGGACGCGCTACTCCTGAGCCCTATACAAAAGCCTTAAGCATATTAAGTTGGAGGATTTATAGACATAAGATATGTCTATATGTCTTCATTTCTAGCTTGTCTACACAGCCAGTCTGAAGACCTTAGGATGCTAGACAAACTCTGCATTTCAATGAAGCCATTTCTAAGGTAACTGCTCTGAATCCCAACCACATCACTGGGGTTGCTGTATGATCTTGGCTTAGTGGGTTAGTTAATTTCTCTATAATTCCCTCGTCTACAAAGTGAGGGAAATAACTGGCCTCCTTAGCAGGTCTTCTGGGATACTGCAGGGAGAGCTCCCGGGATACAGCAGAAAGTCAGAAAATGATGGCTCTTACCACTGCTCTTATTATGACTATGCTCGCAAGCAGTATTATTCTTCAGCCTGTTACCTTCCTTCCTTTCAACAACATTTCCTGCCACTGTCAACTGTAAGGAAGAGTTTGAAAGAAAGGTGGCAATTGTAGGAACCCCCAGGGGAGTGTGGGCTGCAGGCAGGTGGGGCAGATGGCAGGAGGCCCTGAAGTCAGACAAAAAGACCTGGGTTTGAACAAGCAAAGAGCTGAGAGCCCTGCTATGTCCCTGGCTCTTCCTCTTTTTCCTTCTGATTAGTATTCCGGCCAAAACTAAAAAGTTCCAGATCATAGGACTCATTTTCATAAGCTCAGACTTCTATGGGCTGTCGCTCTATCATTGGAAATACACACAATTTTGGCCTAGGCCCACACTGGAAAACAAAAGAAAACAAAGTGTCAGCTCATGCCACTTCCTGGATCCGTGGGGCATGAGCTTCAACAGGGAGGGGCAACTTCGTTGGCATGTTTCTCATAGGGTGCCATGGCCTCGTGAGCTGAGAGAGGCAAGGAGGTTGTGTGTGAGCTAGACTCTTTGCTTACCTTTCACTGGAAGGCCCCTGAGAACAGAGTCCACCATACAGCTGAAGGGACCAGGGCCTCTGAAAGCTGTTATTATTTATTATTATTATTGTCTCTTCACATCTTTGTCTTTGTCCTTTTCATTGAAATTGAAAACTCCCACCTCAGTGGTTATTGTGCCTACTATATGCTAATCTTCTTATAAATGCTTCCTTCCCTGAAGCAGCAGTTATCCCTGACATCTGGAATATTAATGCTAAGTAGATTCAACTGTCTGAGATGTAAACCGGTTATTGGAGTCATCTGTTAAGGAACTGACTTCAAGTACTGAGAATCAACTGAAGCAGTGTGATGATAGTTAATTGAGCAAAGACTATCTTCTAGGTGTCAAGAAACAGGCTGGCTTAGTACAAAGGCTAACTTCAAACTCAATCTGGATGACCTTGAATTCCTCATCCTCTTGCCTCTACATCCTGGGCGCTGGCATTTCAGGCTTGCCATACCATGCCTGGTTTTTGTCACACTAGAGATTGAACCTAGGGCTTGGTGCAGTCTAGTCAAGTGCTCTGCCAAGTGAGTTATTTTTATTTGCAAAAAATAACCCCACAAAATATCTAATTTTTGCTGATAATTTATTAGATAAATAATACCGTCAAGTATTAGGTATGCAGAAATATGTAATGAAATATATAAATTTCCCTTTATAAGAGATGAAATGCCAAATACTTGAGGTTTTTGTTAATGGCAAACAAGAAAACATTTATTCTTTTCTTCTCAACTTTCTATTTTAAATAAGAAGAGAACACAGTGTTCACCATTGTCCCAAGAACTTGATCTTCCCACAGCTCCTAGAGCTCCTTCCTTATCACCACTTGTCCACTTTACAAAGAAGAATTAAGAGAAGAATGATCAACGGGAGGACCCCGACACTTTGAAGACAAACCCTTTTATTTGCATTTCATTTTATCAGGATCACCCTTTCTTTTCTATTTTTCTGCCCAGTGGGCAAGGGAAGCCCGTATTCAGAGGACTCAGTTCCCAGGGCAAGTTGCTTCCTCTCTTACAGCCTGCCTGCTCTTTTTCAGTCAGCAGCAAAAATAATCTGCCTGCTACGCTGTTACGAAAGTAGAAAATTCTAGATGTTTACAGATTCCACTCTTCAGTCTCCTCTGGCCGCATAACTTCTGTAAGGGCTAATCTTTCCTAAGGCAAACAGGCAACCAGGGTCAAGGCGATAGCATTCCTTTGTCATAGGAAGACACGTAGACGACGGGACAGCTGAGTGAAGGAAGGGACACTGGAATCCAATGACCCACCGAAATGGTGTCAGTGTAACTGCAGCTGCCAAGCAGAAGAGGTCAGGAATGCACCCTGCAAGATCTGTTCTGTGTTTCAACAATGCAGTGAACTCCCTCCAAGTGAACATGGGGAGAGAGGGGATGTGTTACCAGAAAAGTGACATCTAATGCACGCTCAAACAGGTCCAGGGCCCCATTCAAAGGGCAAAAAGGCAGTCTCCCCAGTAGAGCATTAACTGGGGAACCACATGGGTCACCTGCTCCTGCCTACCTCCATCTCCTTCCTCCCAAGTAAAAGGGAAGTAGAGGAAGAAATGGGGAAGTCCAAGCTGCTCCAGCAGAGGCAGTTTAGGGTCCCTAATAACACTTGACATTACCAGAGACGCAAAGCCTCTGCCATAAAAAATGCTTAGCAAAGGCTTTTTGCAAACATCCCTCCAGGGCACAGAAAAGGAGAAGGAATGTTTTATAGGTCTGTGTGTCTCAGATATAATCCCAGCGATGCCTTTTAAAAAATATCCTACGTAGCTACCTCCTATCACCTACCACTCGCAGGTACAAGCTTGGTATCTGTAATTACTTTTTAGTAGCAAGTGGGTCTCTGCGACTTACGGACTCAGGTGCCATTTTGAAACCGGCACCTCTCTGCCTGAATCGTCCACATGTGTTGCGGGAAAACCTTCCCTTCAAAAGCTAGTTCGCGCTTCAGTTCCAATCCTCAGATAATAGAACTAATGGACTTGTGGTCTTTGGGAATCCTTGGCTCTCCTTAGCAATCGCTTTTAATTGATGAAACTAAGAAAAGGAAAATTAACTTCCTTATTGTCAGTCAGTAACAGAAGTTGAATTTGACTTAATTTTTAAGGGGCAGGCTGTGTTCTCTATAAAGCTCCCAATTATACACCTAGCAAATGTTAGGTACTTGACGCGATTGCTCACGGAAATTGTAGCAAACAATAAAGATGCTTCCGTGCTAAAACTTTTCTTTTAAAGAACCCCTCAAAGATCCTTTATCGCCCTCTCAAATCAAGGGGGAAGACAAGCGAGGGAGACAAAGAGGGCCGGGTGGGGCGAATGCGGTCCACTGGTCTGAAAGCTGAGTCATTGGAATCAGACCCCAGCAGCCCTTGTATGAGGGACACCGCACCCAACCTTGGGGGCGTTGGCTGCAGACAAAGCCGGTTTCTAAGTAAAGAAAAACCTGTCCCCTTAGGTGCCACTCAGGCCATTAGTTATCACGCATTAAACCTTAAGAACGGGTTTGGGCGGCTGCTGCAAAAGTTCATGATAATAAAATAGACGTCAAATGGGGAAAAGCATTTTGAAGGTGTTTGTTCCTTTTCTAGTTCCGCCATCGATGTGGTTCAAAGGCCCTGGTGGATGGGGATGTGGGGGTTGGGAGGGGGTCCGACAGGCCTCCGAACGCCCTTCCGGAGACGCGGCGCGAAGGAGTTAAGCGGGACTGCGAGTGACATCACCTCATTTGCATAGGAGCGCGCATAAAACGGTGTTCGCCGCGCCCCTCCCGACAATCGGCAGCGGCTTCTGAGCAGATCGGACTCTCCTTGTTCGCGCAGCTCCCTCGGGTGAGCCCCAGGGTCCCTTCCTTCTGTCCTTCCCTGCCCGTCCAGCGCAGGCGCTTGCCCCTAATCCTCCTCGTCCTTAAAGCCAAGTCCAAGGGGGTACTTCCAGGCAAGGTAGTTTCGGTGAACTGTGGGGGATGCTAAACTCTTCCAGATGCTGAGTAACGGGAAGGGGAACTTGATTAAGAAAAAGAAAACCCCACAAAATCGGGCATTCTGTTGCGCAGCTTAGAGGGGATTTTTTTTTCTCCTCGACCCTCTCTCAGAAATATTTTCCCTTGCCTAGCTAGCTGTAATTAATCAGAAATAGAAAGATCCTTTGTTCAAACGCTCTGTTATCTGTGGCCGGTTTAACCTTCCCGGCCTTTAGCGTGAAAATTCGGAAGCCCTTGCAGATGAATGTATGCAAAGGCCCTCAAAAGGCCCCTGTATGCAGATCAAGATGCATTTGCGATAAGTGGGGAGGCAGCTTTGTGTGCCAAGACTGCATTGTTGGACTAGAGAGAGGAGAGGAAGCGAGTAGGGCGGTGGTCGGCAGCTGGCGGCGTCAGCTCCCCCGCCTTTGTGCGGAGGAGAAAGCCGGATCGCCTGACATCTTTTGGAGAGCAAGCCCTTCTAGAAAACGTAGATGTGTTTTGCGACCTTGGCTCCTTTTTTTAGAGATTTTATTAGACTTTCTCCACTTAAACTGGAAGTGACTTCGTTCTATCCCGACTTTAATTTTTCCACACTGCAATGTTAACATTCCGCAATGATGAATTTTATTAGAAGGGAATACTCACCTTTGACTATTTCCACCTTCGCTCTTTGATTCTTCACTTTGGGAATATTAAGGGGGAAGGTTTTTTTCCTATAGAAAGAGGAAGGTCTTTAGGGGGGAATCGACAAGGAAAGCACACCGAGAGGCAGTAGGATTTCAGGCTTTGGGGTTTCGGGCGCCCGCGCGCGGGGTGGGGGGGTGCTTTTGGAACTGGGAGAGGCGAGGGTGGGTGGCTCTTTCTTAGCTTTGGTCTTGGCTTTTGTACCTACAGCTCCTTCCAGCAACCATGTCTGACAAACCCGATATGGCTGAGATCGAGAAATTCGATAAGTCGAAATTGAAGAAGACAGAAACGCAAGAGAAAAATCCTCTTCCTTCAAAAGAAAGTAAGCTGTTCGCCCCCACCCATCTTCAGAACAGGCTGGGCGGGAGCGGAGCGGGAGCAGCAGCCAGGAGGAGGAAGGGAGGGGCAGCGGGGAGGAAGGGGGGGGCTGCGGGGGAGGAGTCGACAGTTTGATGATGATGAATATGGCCTGCAAAGGTTAATTAAAAACTGTTTTGCAGCCAACAAGCGCCAGGCTTTCGTGATTTAATAATGGAATATTTCGTATTCCATATTATGCAAATACATTTATTGGGTAACTGTACTTCTGCTTAGCATGTCTTGCTCAGCGAAGCTGCTATGTGTCTTTCTAGAATTTTTATAATATGAAAAGAGGTTCTTAAATGAAAATCGTGTCATTTTTATAGAATGTTCTAAGCCTCCTTTTTTTTTTTCTTAACAGCAATTGAACAAGAGAAGCAAGCTGGCGAATCGTAATGAGGCGAACGCCGCCAATATGCACTGTACATTCCACGAGCATTGCCTTCTTATTTTACTTCTTTTAGCTGTTTAACTTTGTAAGATGCAAAGAGGTTGGATCAAGTTTAAATGACTGTGCTGCCCCTTTCACATCAAAGAATCAGAACTACTGAGCAGGAAGGCCTCCCCTGTCTCTCCCGCCCATCTGCTGGTCTGGCTGGCAGAGAGGGAAAAGAACTTGCATGTTGGTGAAGGAAAAAGCTGGGTGGGAGATGGTGAAATAGGAAAATTCAAGATGGTCAACGATGTCCTGCAGGATGTAAAATGCAGTTTAATCAGAGTGCCATTTTTTTTTGTTCAAACAATTTTAATTATTGGAATGCACAATTTTTTTAATATGCAAATAAAGTTTTAAAACCTGATTGGTGTGTCTGCTTGGTGTCTGGAAGGAGTAGTTAAATGAGTGATAAAACCTTTGCAAAACTGCCTTGCCTCTTGGTCACTGGGACAGAGAAGAGACAAACCTAAACCGCCTTGGCCTCACAGCTTTGGCTTAGTCTGCGTTTGTGAAGTACCCTGTCTATAGCAAATGATTGGGAGGTCATCATATGAGTTCCTAATGGGTTACATGGAAGATTTAATGAAAATATTTGAAATTGGTACAGCCACCACTGTGGGAAGAAGGGGGCTGTGGAATGAAAGGGCAGGGGGGCGGAGAGGATGGCCAGCCTGAGGAACTCACCTGTAGTTAGAGCCTTTCATGAGTTTTGATAAGCCAACATTGAATTTATTACATATCACTCAATGCAAAAGGTTTGCACATTAGCATTAGTTATCAACATGAACTTGGCAAACCAACTATCAGGTATTGAACGAGTGAAATTTAGGGCAATCCTGAAAGGTAAAAATAAAGACCACATTTTAGTAATTGCTTTAGAAAGGAATTTAGAATTTGTCCTTGTCTAACGGCCAGTTTGCAAATGAAGCTCAATATTTAAAATCGGTTTTATTAAAGTAAACGTGTTTACCACTAAGTGATGATTTGAACTTAGGGAAATTCTCATAAGGAATGCTTGGGCTTAGAGGACAAATGCAGGACAGGTGAAATCTGGGCCAGATAACCATCGGCTGACCCGAAGGGCTTGAGTCCTCCCTAATCTGCAGTCATCTGAGCTGCATATTTAATTGGCGGGTACAAGCAAAGCCCTTGTTCTGGCCAGGCCACAACATGTAGAAAGGGAGGAAAAATGAGCTATCAATCTGTAACAGGAAAATGAAGGTACTGGAAGCTCCTTGATGGATGACTCTTCTTTACGAAGGTTGCAGATCTAGATCTATTAAGCCAAATAGAGCAATATTTTAAGATCATTAGCTCACCCAATATCTCAGCAAGGCTGAAACATACAAAGCAAATGTCCACAGGAGGAACTTTTGTTCTAAAACCGGGCTTGTGAAAATACCGGTTTGTAGGGTGGGTGGTGCATTACTAAACCCAGTTGATTTCCTTTGCTCAACCCTTCCTTTGAGAAATGCACATGAAACCACGGACCTGTGGTTTAGACAGTCGAGGAGACCATCGGTGAACAGGCCTTTATCTGCCTGTCAGAGGTAGGATGTGTGCATGTGTTGGCCACAGCTCATTCACTCTGTGGAGAGGAGCCTGAGCAGCCAGCACAAAGGTTCCTGGGGGGGGGGGGGGGTGGCAGTCCTCTAGCCCTGACATTTCTTTCCTGACCTACAAGGCAGTTTAATGGAAATGCCCAAACCACAAAGAAGAAACAGACACATGCAAATTTTTGCTGTGTGCATTTTCTAAAGGACGTAAGATGAAAAAAACAATTAGAAAAAATTCACAAAATTCCAGGGTTCCTCAATTTAAAAACGGATGGGGGAAAGGAATAGTTTAGACAGGTCCATGGTGGAAAAGATAGCCTTTCTGTCCCAGGAAGACCAAGACAAAATATAGTGGGAACAGAAAGGCAGAGTTAGAAATCTAGGCCTGGGGCTATAGCTCTATTAGTAGAGTGCTTGCCTAACATGCATGAAATCTGAGGTTTGAGTCCTAGCACTACATTAAACCTGGAGTGGTGGTAGAAGTAAGAGGATCTTTCAAGGCCACCCTCAGCTGCATAGGAGGTTTGGAGCCAGACTTGGGTACAAATGATCCTTTCTCAAAATTAACAAAAATGAAAGAAAATTAGAAATGACTGAATGCTGAGAAATGGGTGCAAAGTCAGAAACAACTGCCCACCTCATGAAATATTGGAATCTGAGTAAAATGCTACTTGAATAGAAGAGAGTCCTTTGCTGCTGTTTTGTTATGGTTGTGATGGTGGTGGGGTATTATTACTATAATCATTTTAAATGCCTTATTTGATGAAGCATTCTGTATCCTAGGAGATAATCTTCCAGAAGGTCTGGAGGTATTTAAGAATCCTTGGGGGAATTTATGTTTCTGCTACCTGAGGACTTAAGGTTGCCAGTATTTTCAGAGATGCTGAACAAGAAAAGAAATGTATCCTTAGTACAAGAGAGAAAATGTTTCAACTAGAGACACTCATTACTACATCTTTGAGTGGTCTCCTCTCAGCCAAAGGACCTTGTGCACACGCGGCAGGCAAGCTGAACTTAGTGGTGTGTGCATGTAAGCCAGCTCTTGGTAGGATAAGACATGAGGATCAACTTAAGTTCCAGCGCATTTTGGGCAACATAGAAAAACTCCTGTCTCTAAACTAAAATGGAATAAAAACCCATCACAGAGTTTTGCAGTTCTGCAAACTTGGAACCAATCTAGATGAATAAAAGAGAACTGAAGAAGAGGCTCACTGAAAGACCTGTGGATTGGAGCTGTTTTCAAATCTCACCAAATTTTCAACTATTTTACCTATGCATATCCCAGTCTTCTTGTGGATGGACTTTTAAAGTCACTTTTCAGGAGAACAACACACTTTTGGTAGTGTGTGCAAAATGATTGAGCAAGTGTGGAGTAGAAGGCATGTGGGCAGACAAACAGTCCGACATGCGCACAGCGGCTCAGCCTTCCTACACTTCTTCCAGCACATGTAGCCACACCTAGGTTTTGTTGCCTATACACGCACTGAAGAATCTGTTTCTTTCTCTCAGAGAAACATAATTCCTCAAGACACAAACAGAGTTTGTTTCTTTTTTTTTCCATTTCTAAAAATATGAGTGCTATTCATGCTTACTAGAAAGAATACTGCATTTTGGAAACTGTGTTACAGCCAGAAAATAAATTTTAAAAAATCGTGAGTCTTCCTTAGCTCAAAATGCACAATGTTAAGTGCTTTCTTTGCTCGCACCCCACTGCGCTCAGTTTTATAGTAGACTTTTAAAAGTTATTTGTAAATTATATCTTCATGAGCAGCTTACACGATAATGTAACAGAAAGAAACACACCATTTGGGGATCCATCTATACTTTTATTTGCGTATAATGAAAAAGGACACAAGGACAAGCTTAAGATACAAATGTAGAAAGAACTGAAACCTGCATGCATCAGTTTATATTTTCCTAGGGCATTTGGACAGTCTTCTCTAGGCACGTAGTCTGGTTCCTGCCTTCCTCAAATGTGTGGACAGAGCTGTGCATGCTACTTTCATTGGGTATGTATTGGGCATTCTTTCCTGTTTAAATGTCTTACACAGTAAGAGAAACATTAGTTAGAGCTTTGATCCTTAATTGATGGCGATTTCATGCAATGTGCTGGCTTAGAAGTACTTTTGAACATGTGACTAATATTCTAGATAACACTATTATATGTGTGTGCTTTTTTATGAAAAACATAATCAAGTTTAATTTAAAGAACACTATCAGAATATATCTGCAAGACTGCATTGGTGGAAGAAGAGGAAGAAGAAGAAGAAGAAGAAGAAGAAGAAGAAGAAGAAGAAGAAGAAGAAGAAGAAGAAGAAGAAGAAGAAGAAGAAGAAGGCAGGAGAAAAGTAATAATGACATTTAGCTTAAAAAATCATAAGTTTCTTGCAAATCAACTTACTTCAAAGTGGAAGAAAGCTAAGGTCATTTAAAATATCATAGTACATGTAGGCTTCTTTCATTGAATATCATATACTATTAAAGGAAAATTTATACAGAATTTCTTTCTTTTTCTTTTTCTTCCTTTCCTTCTTCTTTTTTTGATAAGATCAATTATTTATTTCTGAGAATTCTAAATCCTTCAATTTTCCAGACAAATTGGAATATTCCATTTAGTTTATTTACATATCTTTTCACCAATTTCTCCAGTGCACACAGTTTCTTCTATACTCTCCAACACTATTTAAATATTGGCCATCAGCATTCCATCTCCTCTGAAACTCTGTCATTTCATATTTTCACTCATACTTCCTGATCCAGGCTGAGCTGGTAAGCTCCATGATCTCTGAGACCGAACAGGGCTCACTATGTAGCTTGGACTAGCCAGAATTTCTCTGCTTCAGCCTCTCCAGAGCTGAGACTTGAAACATCACCATGCCTGGCCCTTTAAAATATCTTCTGAAAGCATATATTTAGAAAGCTTTGAACACTAACTTGCCATTGACTTTGGTTAAGCCGATTTGAATATATACCTACAGCCAACAACATCTTCTCCACATTAAGCCAGAATGATGGATCATTAGTTTACTCTAACAATATTTACTGATTGTCTATTCCATGTTGAGTATTTTTATTTGCCACAGACATATACTCTTAGGTAAAAAGCCATAGTCCCTGTCCTTGTGTGTTCTCCATCAATTAGAAGATACTGTTTTCATTTAACTTTGAGTAGAGAATTCAAGGATATTGCTCCCTTGAATTTCTAAATTCCGTTTTTCAGGGGTTGGGGCAGAAATATTCGATGTTCTGGGCCATCCTGAGCTACATAGTGAGTTTAAAACCAGCCTGAGATATGCGAGTAAATAAATAACAGACTGCTAAGATGGCTCAATAAGAGAATGTGGACAAGGGAAATGGAGAGGTGCCTGCCACCAAGCCTAACCACATGTGTTCCAACCCCAAGCCACGTACGGTAGAGGGAAAGAACTGACTCTTGCAAGTTGTCCTCTGATCTTCATTTTTGTGCTCCAAGCAAACAAAGAAACAAAAAATGGAGATAAACCCTGAAGTTCAACCAGTCTAGCCCAAACAGCAAAACATAAAGGTTCAGTGAGAGATGCTGTCTTTAAAGATGATGTGGTTGAGAAGCCATAGAGAAAGATATATGGATATCAATCTCTTTTGTCTACACAGGCCAACTTGAATAAGGACACCTTCTCCACCCACCTCCCCACCCACACACTATGGTGAGTTTTCCAAAGAAATACTTCTTATTGCTAAGTCCTTCCTCTGCTCACATCATCTTTTAAACTTAATTGTAAAATTGTTGGGAACAGAAACCATCACTGGACAGCAGAAAAGATGATACAAGCCTATAGTCTCAGTACTCTGGAGGTAGAAACAGGAAGATTAGAACAAATTTTAGGCTAGCCTGATCTATATACATCAAGTTCCAGACCAGCTAAAGCAAGACTTTCAGAGAGAGAGAGAGAGAGAGAGAGAGAGAGAGAGAGAGAATCTGATGTTTGAGCCTCAGGGAATTTAGCATGATCATGAGTGCTCAAAGCTATCCATAAGTACAGTACCTGGTTGGCTGAGGAAAAGGTCATATTTATTTAGTAGGGTCCCACAGCTTCAAGTATCAATGGAGAGGGTCAAGTTGTGTTCATAATCTATTCAAAGCAGCAGAAACCATTCCTGTCACATTATTGTCAAACCACAGGAAATGATGCTTTTCCTCATTACCACATTCAGCTCTGTAAGTAGCTGATAGCTTTGCCTTCACAGTCTTTCTGATAGTGTTTTCTCAACTTAGAAACAAAAATACTTCACAAGATTAATATATATGTAAAATGCCAGATGCCATGGGATTGTTTCTATTTAAAAGAGCAGCTTGCTTGGAAGTCAGAAACGGTCCTTATTTTCTTCACATTTATTGAGAACGTACTGTGTATTCAACTTTTTCCTGGTTGTTGGGAACACAAAGTAATGCCTGATCTGGTACTGGGCTGATGTAAGAGGTGGACTCAAGGTGAGTGACACGTCCCTGTACAGCATAAGTCAAGTGTGTTCATTCAGCAGCTATTCCCTCGGCTATTTTCATTCAGTAAAATCCTGGGCTGGGAGATGACTTGGAACTGGATTGGGAACAGCTACAGCACCTGGTAAAGGAGTTTGAAAATCACCCTAAGGCAAATGGGAGATATCAGAGTTGAATTCACAGTCCTCATGAAGCAGCTTGTAACTCTCTGTTCTGCTATGTAGGCATAAGGAAGGTTGGGCAAGAAAAAACAGTCCATACTTGTCATCCCAAAAGCCGATTAAGATCCCCTTGTTACAGTAAGCTGGCACCAGGAGGTAATAAATCTTACTGTGATTGGGATTTCTTCAAGGCTGTGGGAGCTTGTACTATCTCTAAAGTCTAAACACTTTTCTGTGATCATTTGCTACCAATTTTAGGCTGATGTGAACAGAATATTTTTTGAATATTTAAATTAGATCATTGTGTGTGTATGTGTGTGTGGGGGGGGCAATTATCTAAGGACTGCAGTGTAAAAGACCAGGCAAATGCTGGTCTTCAATCATGTATTAGGCTCCTGAATCTGCTACAACAATAATCACAATCTTTAAAGCTCCAAACAACAGAAATGGGGGTTGGAAGGAGACTACTCACCTACTAAATACGTGGGTCTATGGAAGGACAGACAGAAATTAAAGGGTTGGTAAACTGTATTACTTACTTCCCTCTTTATGTGACAAAATAACCAATTAAAAACAACTTAAGAAAGGAGAGTTTTATTTTGGCTCAGGGTTGAAAGAGAGACAGTCCATCATTGTGGGTGAGGCATGGCAGTAAAAGTCTTTGGTTGTGGGAGTGTGAAGCTACTGCTTGTTATATCTTGGCAGAATCACAAAGCAAAGGGATTAATCAGACTGTGTCCAGACCCCAACTACAACTTTCAAAGCTGGCCCCTAGTGAACCACTTCTTCCAGCTCTACTATACTAAAGGCACTATAACTTCTTAAAATAGAGAATCAGTGTGTTAAGAAAAACTTGTGTGGACCATTTTACATGTAAACCATTACATGCTTTCATTGACAAACCAGTCTATCTTTCAAGGGTTAATATAGAAAAACTTATAAGAACTGTCATGGAATGGAATGAACGGAATATCAAAGATTGTCTGTTGCCTGTGACTACAGACATGAATAACTCAGGTGTCAAAGAAGACGATTGTACTATTATAGTAGGTTAAATTATCACCAAAGATGGGAAAAATACCATACAGGAGATAACTCTATGCACCCTTTCATAAATAAACATTTCCTAGTAGGATTTCCTTAAAAGTGAGGGTAATTTACAGGGTTTCTGTTGCACTGTCTGCTGAAGGAAAATGGTGAAGTTCCCAGGCTCACCAAATTAAGGCCAATCTAAACTAAATAAAGGAATGTAAAAATGAGAACTCTAGTTTATGAAAGAATAGTTGTAATAACTAACCTGAACTTGTAATTTCAACAATTGTTGGTAACTTGAATTCAAATGTTCTAACTCTGTGAGTTCATGTGTATAAACGTAAATACTTTAAGCCTCCTGTGTGTGTGTGTGTGTGTGTGTGTGTGTGTGTGTGTGTGTGTTGTATATTCTTCTAATGTTTCATTGGCTGTCTATAGGTTCTGTGCTATATATGTATGTAAGAACACATGCATATATCAAGAATGGACACAGCTTTGGGAAGAGGAGGCAAGAAAACTTTCAACTCAAAGCCCAACTGTGCTATAAAGAGACCCAGTATATAAAATAAAGATAAAACGAACAAGATGAACTCACATAGAATCAACATATTGGCAGCTACTATTTTGATCATTCAACCTCTGAGGAGTTGTTCTTGAAACAGGCCATAAAGTTTCCCAGTAGAGAGATGTCTATCCAAAAGGAAGTCAGGTTAGGCCCGAAGCCCATGTTTTAGTGAATGAATTCTTCAGGTTGGAAGCATGTAAGACCAAAAGGATCTAACATAGACATTAGGAGCCATGTGCTCCACAGAAGGATGGAGAGTTTCAGGTCAGCCTGGACCCCATAATGAGACCCTGTCTCAAAAAAAAAAAAAATACACATAGGGGACTGGAGAGCTGCTCACTAAAGAGCACTGGCTGTTCTTTCCGAGGACTGGAGTTTGGTTCCCAGTACCCAAGTAAAGAGACCCATAACTACTTGAACCTCCAGCTCCAAGGGATTCAGTGCATCCCTCTGACACCTGTGAGTACATACACAAATGAATTGTGGACAGCTAGAATTTGTCTTCTCCCACTTCTCCTGGAAGCTCACAACCAAGTACAGTGCCATCACTGTATCACTAGAATTTCATAGACATTTTGCTTGGCCAAGGCCAGTTCTGACTTGCTGCTATGACTTATATCATAGGTGTGTCCAGGTAAGATCCACTAGGGTGTGAGAATGAATTCGTCCTTTAAGTCACAAGGCCAGGTGAAGCAGAAGTGTGAGGGACCCACGCCTAGCTAAGAGAAGCTGCAGAAGCAGCCAGCTGTCCCCCATTTTAACCCCAACTCCCTGACCCCAGCTCTATGGGTATGAAGCCACACCCTAAAGCATATTTTTCAAACTTCAGGCCTGGTCACAGGAAATCAAATTGAGTTGATTCTTACCAGCATTAAAAATATGATCTAAAACAAAACAAGCAAACAATGATAAGAAAAACAAGAGAAAACAAATCACTACAAAGGAGTAGAACAGGGGCTACCAGCTTCTGCTCCTAGGAGCTGTAAGAATCATTGACTCAAATTTCTGTGAATTATTTATGTATGTGCTTGTGCATGCTGACATGTGATGTAAAATATTTCTCAGTGTCAGGCACAGTCACATTTGTCACGACTCCCATTGTTCACAAACCTCATTTTCTTTTTCTTTTTTATCCATCTGGCTTAGATTCCTAATCAATCACTTCACACAGGCTTTGAACCCACTCTGTCCACACTCTGTTAAAGCTGGTCTTCATACCCTAGCCCTGAATCAACTCCACTAGCCAATTTTTCAATCTTCGGGGCTACATTTTCAACCACTAGCAGATAAAATGGGACACTTTCCTATACTGCTGCCTCTAGACTTGTTGCTTATTCATTGTCTTTTTTTTTTTTTTTTTTTTTTTTTTTTTTTTTTTTTTTTTTTTTTTTTTTTTTTTTTTTTTTTTTTTTTTTTTTTTTTTTTTTTTTTTTTTTTTTCATCTACTAAGGACAGGAATGGTGGCCACAAAGCATGGGGTTTCTGTGTGTGGCTGAAAGAAAGAAATAAGTACATCACAGATGCTCAATATATGGTCTTTGATTGCAACCCTCTTAGTTCTTAAATAAATACAATGTGATTTCTGGCCTCGCTTTTGATCACACTGACTGCACCTTCCGTTCTGAGTCCCTCTCCTCTCTTACCACCTGTTAGCCTCAATTCCTCTGTTCGTCTTCCATCAATTTCTCTGACTGCCTTTTCTCTCTCACACAGCCCTGACTCCAGGTTTATTACTTTGGTGCTGGACTTGACCCTACGAAGTGAAAGACAGTCCTTTCATCTCGGAATATATATTCTTTTTGACTTCTGAGCTCTTGTCCTTGGAATGCAGGAACCCTAGAGAACCACTCAATTTCCAAAATCTAAAGCCTTCCTTGCATGGTCTCGTGTCTTGACTTTAGAACCTGAGGTTGCTCTCTTCTTACAGAAAGCCTTCAAGTTGCTGGCTTTATTAAGTTTCAAAAATAATTGGAGGGGCTGGAGAGAAATCTCAATGGTTAAGAGTACTTGCTCCTCTGGCAGAGAACAGGAATTTAGTTCCCAGTACCCAACTGATCAGTCTATAACCATCTATAACCCCCCATTCCAAAGGATTCAATCCCCTCTTCTGACTTCTAAGGGTACTGCTCACTCCAAGTGCATATACATATATGCAAACAAAACATTCCTACACATATAATTTAAAAAGAAGTAACTGAAAATTTATAAGGGTAGTTAAAAGAATGCACTACACTCTTCAATCTCAATTACTAGTTACAAACATTTTAGTACATTTTTTTTCACATTTTCTCTCTCCTTTTTCCTCTTTGCAATCTTTTAAGCATTGTAGTCTATGGCACAATAAAGACATTCTCTTACGTACTGCGGTGCAGTGTTCAAAAGCCGGCATTTGTACAATGATACAAACATCTGATACAAAATCCATACTTCAGCTCTGCCTCTTCTGTTTTCCTGCATCACTCTTTTCTTTCTCCTCACCTGGGATCATACACTGCATTCGATTATAATGTCTTCCTTATTTGGAATAATCCCTTACCTGTTGTTCATTTTTTTAAGACACTCGTGGGTGGGTTTTTGTTGTTGTTATTGATTTTTTTTTTTTAAGAATGTGGACCAAATGTCTGGGAGAAGTCTTCTTGATTTGGATTTGCCACTGTTTTCTGATAAACAAGTTATATAATTGTGGGTAGGAAGCACAGTAAAGGAAATGTGTCCTCCTTTGTACCTCAGAGCAAAGGGCATGGAGTGTCAGTTTGCCCCATATGCCAGTAATACATTGCTCACTTAAGTAGTTGCCACAAGGGTTCTTCATTATAAGCCGTCTTTTGCCCCTTTGTAACCCTGTGAGAAGATTGGAGATTCAAGTCTGTTCCTCTTTTAAAATTTACCAGATAGTTTTGCATTTCCTGAAGATTCTTGTGAGAATCTAGTGATGTGGCCCCAGAAGCTGAATTCCTAACTATCTGTTGCACAACAAGGTTTTTCTGGGAGAGATGCTACAAATGTTACCCCCAGATAGACCAAAAAGTACAGATACCACCAAAATCCAATTTGGTGAACCAATGAGCATTGTTGTCACCAAGGATGTCTCAGCAAGGATGACAGCTCACAAATCCTGGGAACCTGAAGCACATCACTTGAAGGCAGCTCAACAGGCTTGTGGATGTCCTTTCCAAGAGACTCTCTTAGGCAACTGGTCTGCTCTGAGTCTTCTGTGCATCTTGGCTTATCTGAGAGTCAGTTTTGTAGTTTGGCTTGTAAGAGAGTGACTCTCCGCAGTCTTTATTGTTTACACTTGAGAGGGAGGGGCCTAATGAAGTGATCTCTTTCAGAGACTTCCTGAACCTGTTTTGAATTGTTTGCCTTCTGCTTTAAGAAGTTTCCCAGCAGGGTGAGATATTTCAATCTAGGAGAAGATTAAGACCACGCCTTTGCTTGAAGCATGGTACAAATGGATAATCCCAGCTCTCAAGTGGCAGGAGGATGACTGCCAAGTTTACAGCTAGCTTGGGCTAAAATAGTTAGTTCAAGACTAGCTTAGCCTAGTTAGCTACATCTTGTCTCAAGACAAAATGAAACAAACAAACAAACAAAAAAAATGAGAACCCAAAAGTAGATGTGGATATGTAAATCACGTTCACATGCAGCTCCCGGTAGATCCTTAACATTTATTTCCATAACCACAAATACTACTTGGCTTCCATTATCTGGCAGAGACATTGACATGCCACGACTACAGCAAGGGCCCTAAGTGATATGGCTAGGCAGAAGCATAGCCTTTCAGGTTCCTGCTACACAAGGGAGTTTGCATTGTGAAGCCAATGTAAGCAGCACTGCAAGAGTTGGAGGCCAGTTTTGCCCCTGAAACACAGGAAGAAGACACTTATTTCAGAGAATCGAGAAGTTCCTTCTGAATTGCAAGCTTGGCTTCTGTCAAGTGCAAATATTTCAGTAAGCCTTAAGCAAACACCACCTGTTCTCCTGGTCAAGCACGTGTTCCCAGCCCTAGGACAGGAGAGTGAAGAAAAAGGTTGAGAGCTTCAAGGATGCCTGGCCCTATTCCATTTTCTCCCTGGAAAAAATGTCTTCACCCAAACACTACTGTTTGCTTATAAAAAATTGTGCTTTATATTATCTACATCCTGGGGCCAGTGCTAACACAGCTACGTATCTTGACAATGAGTCACACACACCCCAACTCAGTTTAAAGACATTTTGATTAGGGACTTATTATAGAAACCAGGAAAAAGCAAACTATTTCAATGAGACTTGTTTTCCAAGTCTCCACATGTAATAATAAATATTGTAGAAAATATAATGCACATTGATTTCTTGAAACAGAGTAGAAGCCCTCTTCTCTGTTCCCTATTCCAGAAATAGCTACCTGCTTTTTTTTCCCTTGCAGTGCTGAGAATTAAAAAGTAAAACTCTGGGATTGGGATATGTGCTCTTCTCTTAAATTATGGTCTAGACCAGACCTTTTAAGAGTATTTTTTAATTTCAAAAAAATGTTGACCCATCCTCCATACGGATGGCTCTGACAGAGAGACTCCAGTGAATGCTTCAGCTTCAGTCAATTTGAGTTGCATGCTTCCTTTCACCCAGTTTAGGGGTCAAGTAGTAAAGCCATATACTCACACCCATTAGATTGGCTTTGGCTAACATTAACCTCTGATGTATGGTCACTACAGTAACAATTGTTGAAGTTATTTTTTTAGGAACTTGGAGGTGATTTTTCATGTATCTAAAACCAGTTAACACCAGTGTTTCATTTCCCAGGCCAAGCATCTGACAAGTGACATTTTGAGGGTGGGGGGCTGAAAACTACACCCTCAGGTCATACCAACAGCTCCATTTTCTGTGCAAGTGTCTTCTGACCACACATGGGCAGACCACCAATTACTTCACCTTCCCCAGCCTCACATTACCATGCCCTAAAACTCAGAGCACTCTATTTCCTTATCCTATAAACACTTGGACATGCTACCATCAGGAAAAAACTCTAATAAGACAACACTTCATGGATCAATTCTTTCTTTTGTGCAAAACATAACTGTTTCAGTGATTGACACATTGCAAGGTGAGCGGACTTCACTTTGCTTGGTAACATCTTGAGAAGCAAAGTGCTATGAACTTTTCATTTTATTGACATTCTTTGATTCATTGGATAACCTTGTTTATTACTTTCTTGTTTAGCCTTTAATAAATATATATATATATATATATATATATCCATCCCTTCTCCTTGTGCCATTGACAGTTTGTAATTTTTAAACCTTAAAAATTTTATGATAAGAATAATTCATGTTTGTTTATTTATACTAAATCCACCACTATAGGAAAAGGGAAAAGTGCTAACCTTCAAAGCATTTCCCAGTCACAGTTACTGTAAATTGTTTTATTAGAATCAAGATGTGTTCTAATAATCATGTTAGTAGTAATAACCACTGAGAATTTTTTGAAAAGTTTAAAAGTAGTTAATAAAGGTAAGTCATTGTTAAAACTTAAGTTACATATGCTTATCATGAAATACATTATATGGTTTCTGGGGGTGAAGCTCAGTTGTTAGATTGCTTGCTTGGCATATACAAAGCCTTGGCTTCAGTCCTTAGCACTACATAAAATGGGCATTGTGTTGCATGTCTCTTATCCAAGCACTGAAGTGGAGGCAGGAAAATCAGAAATTCAAGGCCATTCTCAGTTTCAACACAGGGTTAAGATCAGCCTGGGCTATGTGAAACCTTATCTTTAGAAAGAAAGAAAGAAAGAAAGAAAGAAAGAAAGAAAGAAAGAAAGAAAGAAAGAAAGAAAGAAAGAAAGAAAGAAAGAAAGAAAGAAAGAGGGGGAAGGAAGGAAGGAAGGAAGGAAGGAAGGAAGGAAGGAAGGAAGGAAGGAAGGAAGGAAGGAAGGAAGGAATGCAGAATACATTAAATGAGAAATGAAGGTACTCAGAACATACCATTGCCTAAATCATTTCACTGCATTTTACCTTTTTTTGTGCTCTTGGCATTGATTTCACAACTCTTTGATTTCTATGATGAAAATGCTGTAAACTGGTGACTGCTGAGCTCCATTTCCAAATTCCTTCTGAGGACTTGACATTTCTATTATTATTATTATTATTATTATTATTATTATTATTATTATTATTATTTTCATTATTTACATTTCAAATGTTATCTCCTTTCCTGGATTCCCCTCCTAACCCACCCCATCCCATGCAACCTCCCCCACTCACCAACTCACACTCTCCTGCTTCCCTGTCCTGGCATTCCCCTACACTGGGGCATCAATCCTTCACAGGATCAAGGTTCTCTCCTCCCATTGATGTCCCACAAGGCCATCCTTAGCTACATAGAAGGCTGGAGCCATGGGTCCCTCCATGTGTTGGTGGTTTAGTCCCAGGGAGTTCTGTGGGTACTGGTTGTTTCATACAATTGTTTCTCCTATGGGGTTGCAAACCCCTTTGGCTCCTTGGATCCTTTCTCTAGCTCCTTCATTGGGGATCCTGTGCTCAATCCAATGATTGGCTGAGAGCATCCACCTCTGTATTTGTCAGGCTCTGGAAAAGCCTCTCAGGAGACACCTATAACAGGCTCCTGTCAGCAAGTATTGTTGGCATCCACAATAGTGTCTGGGTTTGGTAACTGTATATGGGATGGATCCCCAGGTAGGGTAGTCTCTGGATGGCCTTTCCTTCAGTTTCTGCTCCAAAATTTGTCTCTGTATCTCCGCCCATGGATATTTTGTTCTCCCTTAAGAAGGAACTAAATATCCACCCTTTAGTCTTCCTTCTTCTTGAGCTACATGTGCTCTATGAATTGTTTCTTGGGTATTCTGAGCTTCTGTGCTAATATCCACTTATCAGTAAGTGCATACTATGTGTGTTCTTTTGTGATTGTGTTACCTCACTAAGGATGATATTTTCTAGTTCTATCCATTTGCCTAAGAATTACATGAATCATTGTTTTTAATAACTGAGTAGTACTCCATTGTGTAAATGTACCACATTTTCTGTATCCATTCCTCTGTTGAGGGACATCTGGGTTCTTTCCTGTTTCTGGCTATTATAAATAACCCTGCTATGAACATAGTAGACCATGTGTCCTTATTACATGTTGGAGCATCTTCTGGGTATATGCCCAGGAGAGGTATAGCTGGGTCCTCAGGTAATACTATGTCTAATTTTCTGAGGAACCACCAGTCTGATTTCCAGAGTGTTTGTACCAGCTTGCAATCCCACCAACAGTGAAGGAGTGTTCCTCTTTCTCCACATCCTTGCCATCATCTGCTGTCATCTGAGTTTTTGTTCTTAGCCATTCTGACTGGTGTGAGGTGGAATCTCTTTATGTGCTTCTCAGCCATTCAAGTTTCTTCAGTTGATAATTCTCTGTTTAGCACTCTTCCCCATCTTTTAATTGGGTTATTTGGTTCTCTGGAGTCTAACTTCTTGAGTTCTTTATATATATTGGATATGGGCCCTTTATCCGATGTAGGATTGGTAAAGATCTTTTCCCAATCTGTTGGTTGCCATTTTGTCCTATTGACAGTGTCCTTTGCCTTACAGAAGTTTTATAATTGTATGGGGTCCCCCTTGTTGATTCTTGATCTTAGAGCATAAACTGTTGGTGTTCTGTTCACATTTCTATTGACACAAAATATACTTTCATCCCCCAAATATAAATCTTAGATGATAAAAAAAGCCACAAAATACTAACACATTTTTTCAAGTTTTTGAAAATTAGCATTCTAATGAATGGCATTGCCTAGGTAAAAAAATTAGCCGATGCTCATGAGTATGATTTTTTTCTCTTATAGAAATGCTCAAGTAGGCAAGACTTATCTTTCTCACCCTGAAAAAATGTCCTCTCTGAGGCAGACAATAATTTATATCAGTGCTCTCTGCTTAGGATGGGAGGACTCATTCCTCAGCATATATTGCATTTAGTATCTCTCTTCCAAAGACTGAGCTATGGAAACTGAAAATAATAAACTTATGGTAGAGAAACTTAGGATATACCTCCTTAACTAAATGGCTAAAGGCACCAATACTAGGGATATGGCAAAGTTATGTATCCTTTGATATGTTTTGACAGGAAAACCTGTTTATCTCTTCCAAATGCCTATCTCTTCAGTTGAACAAAAAACCCAGGTGATAGCTAAGCTGGTAAAGTGCATTGAATGAAAGTTTGTATCCCTAGAATGAAGGTCAAAAACAATGACAACAACATACAGGCACACTGGCACAGACCTGGAATCCCAGGGCTGGCTGAGACTCATTGGCCAGCCAGTTCAGCCAAATTGATGATCTCAAGATACTTGAATGCTTATACAACAAGAAAGGATGATGATAATGATGATGATGAGGAGGAGGAGGAGGAGACAAGTATTTACACAAGGCTAAATTGAGAGACTGTTTATAAAATACTGACCACTATTCTGAAAACTAACCAGGTCATACAAAAACAGACAGAAAGACAAACAACAACAAAAGAAAATAGAACTGTCACAGACCAAAGACTAAAAAGAAGGTTCACTACATGAAGTGTGGCATCCTAGCAATTCTGTAATAAGAGGTTGTGATGGTTTGTATATGCTCGGCCCAGGGAGTGGCAATATTAGAAGGTGTGACCCTGTTGAAATAGGTGTGGCACTGTGGGTGTCAGCTTTAAGACCCTCATCCTAGCTGCCTGGAAGCCAGTATTCTGCTAGCAGCCTTCAGATGAAGATGTAGAACTCTCAGCTCCTCCTGCACCTTGCTTGCCTGGATGCTGCCATGCTCCCTGCCTTGATGATAATAGACGGAACCTCTGAACCAGTAAGCCAGCCACAATTAAATATTGTCCTTATAAGAGTTGCCTTGGTCATGGTGTCTGCTCACAGTAGTAAAGCCCTAATCAAGACAGAAATAATCTCATAGAAACAATTCTTTAGGTTTGTTAATCATATACTACTGTGAGTCTATCATTTGAGGAACACACTACCCTGATATAAGATGGGGAAGGTTGGGTAAGAGATGAATGAATGAGTTAAGTACCAACCATTCTTTACCACCATTCTGTAAATATTCATGTAAGGAAACTAAACAGCAACAAAAGACACTATCTTTAATTAGATGCCAAGTGTATACAGCATAGATTTAGTTTCCAAATTCAATGCCCCTCATATCCTTTTATGGTACAGACAAACTTTTCATAGTGTAAAGACCTCTGTTTCACTGGGAATGTGACGTGACAGGTGTTCTTTTGTGCTTAATGCAGCTAAAAGAAAGATTATGTGTTTGATGTCAGTTTGTGAATTCTGCTTCATCCTGTAGTGATAATCTCAGTTCCACCTTTGTCTAGAGAAACTCCACACTCACGTATAATGAATGTTTGAATGTTTGAATCAGTGAGAGTGAGTAAATACTCACTGTGTCCTGGACAATAATTGAAAGCACTTGTCCTGTTGAAGGTTAGCCAGCAGTACCATCCTTTGGTATGAAGAGCAACTTGACTATAATTAAAACTTTCATTTAACTAGCAAAAGCAAAGAACTTCTGTAATTAAACTACTGATGTCAGATGCTCTGGGGAGTAAGTCTGAAAATGCTCTCAATAATTAGACAGGTACAAAAATTAATGGGCATGAACTCTTTTCATTGTTGAAATCTCATTTGCAAGGAAGCTAATGTTCTGAAAGTGGCTATCAGTGACAAATATTATTTCTTGGTCATGGTTGTCACCTGTGTATATCTTTGCATATATCTGTTCACCGTGTGTATGCCTGGTACTCATAGAGTCCAAAAGAAGGCATAGCATCCCCTGGGACTAGAATTACAGACAGTTGAGAACTACCATTTGGGTTCTAGGACAAAATATGTACTATGCATGTATTATGAGTCAGAAGTCTGATTTCTCGTACTGATTGCAAATGTGAGACTATAGGTAATCTTGGACCTTCCATGACCTTTCTAGACCAGAATTTCTAAATCTACCCAGTTAGATAATTGAGTTATTAAAATTATTTGAGTATCTCAATAGAAAAGTTTGGAGTTATTGTAATAATGAAAATAATGCTCCTTAATAAGACTTCTTTAGAACAGAAGTCATTGGTTATGACAGTGGGTTTATTTTAATCATTTATGTATTCTTGTGTGTGTGTGAGAAAGAGAGAGAGAGAGAGAGAGAGAGAGAGAGAGACAGAGACAGAGACAGAGACAGTGGCAGAGAATATTTATGTGTATACAGGTACATATGGAGTCCAGAGGCAGAGATCTGGTATCTTCAATCTATCTCCACATTATGTTTGAAACAAGGTCTTTCGTTGAATTAGGAGGTTGCTGGTGGGCAAGGCTGGTTAGCTATCAACTGCCAGGGATCCTCTTATGCCTCCCTCTCCAGTGCTAGAATTGCAGTCACCCACCCTTTTGCCCAGCTTTCTAAAAATGCAGATGCTCCAGATCAAACTCATGTCCTCATATTTGTATACCAATCTGTTTACCAGGAGAGGGATTTCCACACCATATATATATATATATATATATATATATATATATATATATATATATATATATATATATACATATACATATATAGGACTTTTCACTTCCAAGTGTGTGTATATATGATCTAAACACATGTGTACAAATCCTTTATCACAAATGCAGAAATAACACTTTAATATAAAAAAGAACAAAAAACATTGAAAAATAGGAAAATTGTGTTATTCTCTTCTATCTGATTAGGATGTATATATTCTAGTTGATTTCTTTCTGAGTCTTGATTAAACTAAGGTGTTGTGGTTAGGTGGGCATTCATCCGTTTAAATGACACTGTTGCCAAAACACCTTGAAGACTGAATGTGGCTTCCTAGTCCTCTCCCCCTCCTTCTTTTTCCATTAGCCCGTTTTAATATTTGTACTTTCTCTTTACAGACCCCACTCCTCAGTTTTTTATCTCCCCTTCATTAATTAAATAAACAACGAGCTTTAAAAAGAACATTCCTCATGGCAGATATCTTGAGAGAGCTCGTATTTATTTTAAACTGAGTTCTTGCCAGACCGCCCAAGTGGATACCCTCAATTCTTCATTAGTCATCGACATATTTCACCTTGATAGCTACAGTGGCATATAAATGGTAGAGGCAAGCACCAATTAATCCTTAGGACGACTCACAATAATGGAAACATTTTTGAATCTGGTTGGAGAACAATCATGAACAGCTTTCTTTTGATGTTTGTCTTTTACAAGTGGCAAAATCCTACATTGCTATTTGCATGCTGACTATACTAAATTACTATGTTTAGTGCCGATTTGCTGGGTTGCTAAAACTGAGGCTACCACTTACGTTTCCATTAGTCCAAGAGATTTTTGTTGTTGTTGTTGTTGTTGTTTGAGAATAGGCAAACGTTATTGTCTTTAATGTCATTTAAAATTAGATTTGATTGCTTTTTAACACAGTGATGCAATGCTCAGCTACATTAAAAAAATAACACGTATGTTCAAATCAATGTTTGAACACAGAAAAATCAGCCATTTGAGTTTTCCCATTCGTAACTTAGGTTGACAGAGATCTGAGTGTGCCTAAGACACCTTTAATTTAATATGCTTGGCTAATTGGTACCCATCACAACTAAGGGTTCTGATATTTTTAATAACTGATTGGTAAGTCAAATAATGAAAGGACACTGTAGTAATTTTAAGGTGCCATCTAGGTCTTCACTGGTAAAAACAATAAAGTACATTGTAGATTGGATGTATTGTATTCAATGAAAAATGTACTCAGAACCAGTTTCACAAGAAAACTTCAGCTTGTTTTCTCTTTGAAAATGTGGCCTCAGTGTTCAATGGGATTGCTGTAAGTATACTTTTTGTTAACTTAATGTATGTCTACATTCCTGCTACTACTCTTTTACCTGCCAAGGACAGTTTAGGATGCAGATAATATCTTTTGTAAGAATACTATTTATATTTTTAAAATGCATTTATTGGCCTGGGTGGTACCTGCATTTAATTCCAGAACCTGGGAGGCAGAGGCGGGTGGATCTCTGCGAGTTCAAGGGCAGCAGTCTGGTTTATATTGCAAATTCCAGGCCAGCCAGAGGTACAAAGTGAGAGGATCTCTCAAAAATAGAAAAAAAAAGGATACATTATTTCATGTGTATGAATGTTTTGTCTTTATGTATATCTGATTACCATGTGCATGACTGGTACCCATGGAAGCCAGAAGGCATAGAATCCCAAGACAGGAGTTTCGGGTGGTTGAGAACTGCCATTAAAGAACTAGGAATTGAGCCTGTGTCCTCCAAAAGAGGAGCTCGTGCTCTTAATCACTGAGCCATCTCTAGAGCCCTAGGACTGGCATTTTAAACTGACTAGAAAACCAATTTTAAAAATAGTGCTTTTTTTCTTGGCAGGTTGAAATTTACTTGCAGTTCTAATTTTTCATTTCTAAATCACATTGTATCATCACACAGCAGCAATCAGTCCTTTAAGGCTTTTTATGGCTTCTCTCATATTAGACCAGCAGAATGGAGTAGCTGTAGCAGAGACTGAATGATCCGCAAAGCGTTAGATACTCACTGTCATGAATCCCAGCACTGGGTGGTGGGGGGCGGGGGGATAGAGGCAGGCAGATCTCTGAGTTCCAGGCCAGCCAGGTCTATAGAGTGAGTTCCAGGACAGCCAGGCCTACACAGAACCCCTACCCATAACAAACAAACAAACAAAAGCAAAAAGGAGCTCTTAGTGACAGGGAGATCTCTAAGATCCGCCCTGCACAGGACAGCAGACAGTGTGGGCTTGTAAACTTTTCTCCAAGCCTCTGAATAAAGTGTTTCAACAACAACAACAGAGCAACAACAAAAACCAGAACTAAAAACCGAAAAAAAAAAGAAAAAAAGAAAGAAAGAAAGGAAGGAAGGAAGGAAGGAAGGAAGGAAGGAAGGAAGGAAGGAAAGAAGGAAGGAAGGTAAGAAAAACAACCATTCCAGATAAAATGGTTGCTGCCTTCTAATTACACAAAGGTTTTTGCAGGACAACAGATGCATAACAGGATAAAGAAAGATCTGGGGAGAAACTTCCAACCCAAACCAACCAACTGAAGAATGAAAACTCCAATGATCAAAAGCCTAAACTCTGCCTAGCAGGAAAGTTTGGAGAACAGAACAGAAAGTTTGAAAACGTGTTCCCATTTGAAAACAGAAAGTTTGAAAACTGTCAGAGTGTACTCTTTACAAATTAGCTCGATTCTCTTTGTGAAAGCAGAGTTGGGATGGGGGGGGGGGTCCAGTATTTGAACATTGATCCCTTGCAGACAGTCTGGTAGGAAACAGACATCTAGCTTTGACTCTAGTCAAAATAAGAAACAATAAGGTTGATTTTTTGGATACCTACTCTATCAAAATGAGCAGATTTTGTAAGTCCCATTAAAAAGGCTTAAGGCAGCAGTTCTCAATATTTACATTATGATTCATAACAGTAGCCAAATTATAGTTATGAAGTAACAACAAAAATAATTTTATGGTTGGGGGCACCAGAACTAAAGGGTTGCAGTGTTAGCAAGATAGAGAAGCACTGGTTTAAGGTCCCTTTTTGCCCACAGGACAACTTATAAGAATTTGTTCCCTTTTTCCACGTTGTGGACCCCAGGGATAGAATGGTTTGGTGGCAAGTGCCTTCACTCACTATATCTTGCCAGCCTGAATCTTTCTCTCTGTTTTGAAACATAGAAATATTTGCTTTATTTTATATGTATATGTCTTGTCTACATATGAACCATGTGTGTGCAAACAAACAAGAAAATAACAAGTATTTTATTTCTTTTCCTTTTGAATACATTTCTAGAATTGGCATGGCTGTATTGCAGAAAGGCTGAATGTGTAAACTGAAGACACTGCCTGTTTGCTCTATATCCTTCTGGTACTTCATTTTGTCAGGCCTTTTCATTTCAGGTCTTCTGTCAGAGCAATCATGGAGCAGAATAATGTTCTTGTGCCTTAGCTTGCTTCTCCCTGGTAGCTATTGGTGTCAACCTGGTTCGCTGCCCCCCTTCATTTCTAGATAATCATTTGTAAATTATTGGTTGAGGTCCTTTTGATCTCAGTTATATAAAATTATATATTATTTCCTCACCATGATCACAGATAAGTGACACTCGAAACAGCATATACATGATTTCAAAGTTTTTATTCAATATGCTTTTAGAAATGTCTTAGCTGGATCCCTGTGTCAGGCTCCTATATGACTGCAGTTAAGAAGTCATCTGAGACTACATTATAATTAGTAAGTTGGAAGTCAGTCCTCTTCTAAGGACTAGCCCATGCCTGCCTCAAACTCATGATCTTTCTGCCTCAGCCTTCCAAGAACTGAAATATAAGGTATTATGTTACGATTCGGTAATGACTTCATATGCCACCATGCCTAGATAGCAAATCTAAGTCATCTTTTAAAGGATATCCACATTTGATTACTTGAAGTCAACTAATTTTGGATATTAATTACATTCACAGAATTTCTTCACCCTTGCTATAAAATGTATCATTAGGAAAGCACTACCTAATCATGACATAACACCAGGATAGTGAGATCTTGGGCATAATTTTAGTTACTTTTCTCAGTACTGTGATAGGATTGCCTTTTGTTTTTCCCCTCCCTTTGAGGGTAAGCAGAAAAAGTATAGCTCAAGGTGACTGGCCACATTGTACGCATAGTCAAGAAGCAGAGAGATGAGTGCTGATGGTTAGGCTAGTTTTCTCCTTCTTATTCACCCCAGGACCTTAGTGCAAGGAAAGGGATTTCCTTTCCCTCTTCAATTAAGCCACACTTGACACACCCTCCCAGGAATACCCAGAGGTGTATCTACTAGGTGATTCCAATTCCATTTAAGTTACAGGAAGGTTAGCGATCATAGGCACCATTTTGGGATTTGGGCTACTACACTCTGTGCAAATGAAGAATCAAAGTAGATTAATGTTGGTCTTAGCTTTCACATTTTCTGACAATATAAGTGAGTTCACTTTTGCAGTGCCTCTAAAACTGGATTATCAAGTCATTTTATCATTATTCTAGAAATCTATCTCTGGCACCTTAAACAAGGCTATACTTGTAAAAGGTCCAGCATTACTGAGTGGCAAATAGATACCAGTTATAGCTATTGGATTTCCATCTGCATGTATATAGGCATCCCTGCACAATAGAAAATAATATAAAACATCTCCAGATGTTAAAAAAGAGGCCAGAAGAGAGTGAGAAATTAGAATGTAAATAATTCTAGGGTTTTCTTTCTTTTCCACACTCTGTTGATAATTAAGAACAAGTTAATTTACTAAATAGTGCTTTAACACAGGATGAGATCCTGTCTGTGAAAGCACCTTCAGTAAGCATTAGTTGAATTAGTCTGGGCAGGAGTCCTTGAGTAATTGAGTCACTCAATTACTTGATTCTCTTCCTCTTAAAGGCAAATCATTTCTTTAGCCAAATGATTCTTCCTTTAATATTACTCACAAAATTGTTTTACCACGACAAACATTCTGTTTGCCCAAGTGGCCCGTCCCTTGTTCCCCACTGTCAGATAAGGTCTGGTAATAAAAAACCCATTGAGAAAGTTGACATGTAAGAACACCTGGCAATGAGAAAAACAAATATAAAATCCAGGACCTGGAGTTGATGCACTAAAATAGTTTGTATCTACTTAGTTTTGAGGTGAAAGCTTGCTGTAGCTCTTCTAAGAAGGGGAGAAGAAACAAGAAGGAACCCAAACAAGAAACCTCCTTTCTCACCAAAAGAAAAAACAATCACTTTAAATTTGTTCATGTCCTTGGAAAATGAAAGAAAGAAACAATTCCAGAACACTCGCTGCAGACTTCCCGATATGCAGAGAATGCATAGCTCCAAGTTGGCCTTGTTCTCAAAACAATGGGGCTGACAGAAATGCTGGTACAGAGCAGGATTTGTCTTCTGTCTATTGTTATCTTATTCCCCTAGAAGGGCTTCTTGCCTGGTGTTGGGTAGAGCGCCTGACTGCTCAGAGAGCCTGTTTCAAGTGACTGGTGTGGTTGTGACTGTGGGTGGTGTCTGAGGAGGCTGGGAAAGGAAAATTCCTGGGAGCAGGGGTTGTACTCCAGCTCTGGTGACTAAGTCTCCCCAGAATTCCTGAAAAGGGATTTTGGGGAAGTTTCTTCATAGTGTTTCCAAAAGATCCTCTAAGACTTTATGTGGAAGGACAGAGACATTGGATGGGGAGGAGGCAAAGAGAGAGAGGGAAGGAGAGCGAGATCAATGAAGCTAGCTAATGGCATGAACAGATTCTGCGTTTTGAGTTTCTGAGTTTTTCCATCATATACAGCATTAGCAAACTGACCAAAATGATGTCCAGATCTTGCTAAATTTTATTTGAAAATTTCAAGTTCTTGGATGTGAGAAGCAAGAGTGGGTCACCTTACCTCGTAATCCTTGTAAATAATATTTTCATGTTTCCATTCTTTATCATACATAATGATAGAAAGTAATATGATGGAGGAATTATCCAGAAACTTCCAAACATCTAAATGTTCTATAATGGAGCCAGGAGGAGGGGAGGTCTGGGTGGATTTTACATGGGCTCATTATGTATCAATTTTTAATTGCTAAGCCATTCCTTTATATGTATTTATTTTCTTACTCAAGGAAAGATGGAAAGGTCATAGGTTTCCTTCATTCATTGAAAACACAGTGATGAAGCATGGACTATAACAGTATGAAAGACATACAAGTGAATTACAGAGTGGCCCTGACCTTATTGAGAGGTTATTAGTTCTATCCCAAAGCCCATAAATCTTAGAGCATATAGCAGTTCAGAGCTGTACTGATAGCTGTAGCCCTCTTTTATGTTTCAGAAAAAAACTAGTTCAAAATACTGGCTAGGTTGACTAACTCTGGAAAAGAACAAGACTACAATTCCTTTGTTTGGTCCATCCACAAATGTGATTAAGTCACTTTCTAGTTCAAGAAAAGTCAAACCAAGGGCTCCTGTGAAGAGCAGGTGAGCTCTCCACCTGGCTCATTTCTGTGTCTGCTGGGCGAAAGAACAAACAACCCAACTGTTCTCAGGAAGGCAACATTGAGAAAAGCCTGTCAGATGCAGTTTGCCTCTCTGAACCCGATTTTTAGTTTCACCTACGTACTTCCTGCATGGTGCTCTGCTTAGCCAGTGTTAGGTTGCTGCCTTTCCCCCTCCACTTGATTAATTTGTTTCTAACCATCAGTGACAAAACAGAATTTTAAAAATGCCTTACTATCTAATGCTCAGCATTAAAGCCAATGTATATCTTTAAAAATGCAAGATTTATCAGAAAAAGAGAGACTGTGGACACAAGTAAAGTTTCATTATATATACTGCAAATTGTGCTCAGATCTGGGAACTGATATCCTGTGCTACCACCTTTTCTCACATTTGATGACTACTATTTTATTTTTAAGAATATTTCTCTCTCTCCACCTCCTGAATACTAGTTGTTGCGTGCGTGTGTGTCTATGTGTGTCTCTATCTCTGTGTGTAAACAATGTTACATATTAATCCTCAGACACCATCCATCTTCTAAGAAATATTTCTATCTATCTATCTATCTATCTATCTATCTATCTATCTATCTATCTATCTATCTGCGTGCTTGAGTGTTTATGTGAGTGTACACATGCATGTCAAACTATGTGTAAGGAGGTCGGAGGAAAACTTTCAGGAAGCCGGTTCTGGAGATCCAACTCAGATTGTCAGCCTTGGTGGCAGGTGCCTATACTATCCAAGTTATCTTAACAGCATCCACCTCTTTTATTAGTAAGATATTATCTATCAGCTTCCTGACGATTATGCTATGATGGCTGTCTAGTGAGCACAACAGATTTGTTTCTACCTCTCCAGGACTGGGATTACAACTACAAACCCCTACACATGGTCTTATTTGTTTGTGGGGACATTGAACTTGTCCTTGTGTTTGTAAGGAGAGTACTTCCACCAACTGACCTATCTTCCCAACTCCATCTGTAGCATTTATCGTTTTGTTTAGTTTATGTGAGCAAAAAAAAAAAAAAATTATGCCATCAGATGCACTCCAAATAATTTCTATATTAGAATAATTATATAAAGTGTAATTTGTAGAAAAAGGGAAATCACTACCCATGAAGGCATAAGAGAAATGAATGGAGGAATTTATAAACACTTGTTTCTTTTCAGCACAGATAGTAGAAGTTGGGCTTGTTTTATAATATTACAGAGAATTCTGATGTCTTATACAAGATGCTGAGGGGTTTTCTGCCAGGAGGCACAGGACTCCAAGAATTCCTGAAGTGGTTTTATGCTGTTAGCTCATTGTTCGTGGTGTTCTTTGTGCCACAGTGCCGGGTTCAAGAGGGCACGTTCACTAGGTTTTGTAGAACTGGGCTATCCAAAAATGGTGATTTTTTTAAGGTTCCTGAAGCCCATCATATCCACTTTCAAAGACTGGCTCATCCACTCCATTTCTTGCATTATGGTTCAAACTAAACCAAAGATCATGTCTGCTGTCCAAACCTCCAGACAGAACACGAAAGAGTTGCTCAGCTCTTGTCGGGAAAACAAGTAGGAAGTGAATCTTTGACTGCAGAAGTGGCACACATGCTAGGCAGCCTCTCCAGAGAGGAAGCCTGCATATGTTTGTCCTTCTTAACCTTGGACATTATGGCAGCCCAAAGAACCCACCGCAGGGGCTCTGTCTCGCTTGCCTTTGAAGGAAAAACCAATGTAAAACATCTGTACCAGCTGTGGTACATTCCACATCCAAGAGCCTGATGAACATTTAGTTTTCTAATTCTTTGTTTTTGTTTTTGTTATTGTTGTTGTTGTTTGGAGACATGGTCTCAGGTTAACCCAAACTGGCCTGAAACTCACTATATAGCCAAGGATGGCCTTGAACTCCTGATCTTGATTCCATCTCCCAAGTACTGGGATAACAGGTATGTATCATGGTTTTTTGTTTTGTTTTGTTTTGTTTTGTTTTGTTTTGTTTGTTTTTGGCTTGGTTTTTGATTTCTGAATACTAGAGCTACTTACGCTGTTTGCTCACGAGTAGAATCCTTAAAACCTCTCTGAATACCTTACAGAGAGGTTTATTTTAGCTAAGGCTACATCATCCTTTTGGCTATGAGAGTCCCTGAAATATTGGGAAAATGATTTTAAATAAAATCCCACATTATTTAAATGTTCCCATGAAAGGTGTAATAAACTGTGCTTCTTGATTCTGTTTGAAGACATGTCAGACAGCAGGGGCTCTCCTGACAAAAGCAGCCAGGAAGTGACTCTACTCCCCTAGAGACAGCATTTTTAAAATTGTGCTTTTCTGCCCTATAAAGGTTAGAAAGGAAGTGAAACCTTCCCTGTTCTGGTGGATTTAGGTGTTATTTTATTCCAGACAAAGCAAAAGTACCTGCCCATACATTCCTGCTAAAGATTTGCTAAGAAAGGCCTAAGCAGGCAAGAAAAGTACCTGTTTGAATTCTTTGCCTAGGAAATGAAAACAGAAAAGCAACCCTGAATTTGGCAATCAATAGCAGCAACGTGGTTGCTGTGATCACAGGCTTGGCCAGCCCACTCTATTCTAGAAGCCTGAACCGGTCCTCAGAGCCGACTCAGCCCTTTCTCAACTACGGAGGGAGGGCTCTGGGGCCATGCGGTTGATTCTCTTCCTGATTTGACCAGCAGTAGCAGAGGTGGTGACAAGCTAGACAGAAATACATGCAAATGAAAACCAAGGCCTCCAGAGAGCAAGGTTTGGGACTCCAATTCAAATGCCATCAATTTAAATCAATTTACTTTAGCTCTTTGAAGGAATGCACACACTTCCATTTACAGGACTTTTTGTATGCACACTGCAAGTGATTTGTTTTTGAAAAGATAAACTAGAATGTTTGACAATATGTCACCTACGGTCTGGGGATATATATATATATATATATATATATATATATATATATATATATATATATATATATATAACTCAGTTGTTAGAGTGATGGTCTGGCATGTACACAGCTCTGGGTCCCCGTGTTATTATGGCACATGCCTGCAAAGTCATCACTGGAGAGGTGTGACCAGGAGGATTAGAAGTTCAAGGTCATTCTTGACTGCATACTGAGTTTGAGGACAGCCTAGGATACATGAGACCCCATCCTTAAAACAAAAAGTATAAACTAGGCATGGCACCCCACACTTTTAATCCTAGCACTCAGAGGCAAAGACAGGTGAATTTCTGTGAGTTCGAGTCTAACCCAGTTTATGTAGCAAGTTTCAGTTCAGCCAGGGCCATATAGTGAGATCCTGGCCCCCCAAATAAAATACATGTGCTTTGGGGCTTCTTTTTTTCCAACTTTAAACGGCTCACACTCCTCTATACCTTCACTACTTTAAAGATGTTTAAATTTCAGCCAAGTCTAAGTACTGTGGGAGATTTTTATTCCCCTTTGTGTCCAGATGACCACAGGTGACCATGCTTATTCTGAATCCATGCATCATTTGTTTAGGATAAAGTTAGATTTGAATTCTCACAAACCCTGGTTCCATGCTACCACTGATAGTACCAGGATAAAGTAGAGTCAGTAACAATTGTCTATTTTGAGGGCTTTTCTTCTGTTTTCTGTCCTATGAATCTGACAATGTGTTGAGAAAATTGTCCCTTTTACCCATGGTGGCCAGGCAGCTAAAGCTCTCTTTCTTCCTGGTAATTGTTTGCATGTCTATGGTCTTTCACAACCAAACATGCCAAAGAACCTCCCCAATTGTGAGAATTAATTCAATTAAATTGTCCTTCTGCTGCCTGGCATGAACATGACGTCATTTCACTCATTTAAAGTCTGAAACATGAAGGCCCCCAAAGCTGAAACTGTATTTTTTTTCTCTCCCTGAATTATTTGTATACCACAAAAGAAAATATCAGATTTTCTTCTCCCTTGTGCTTGGCAAGAACTCTGCATAGGCATTAATGTTTCTCACCTCCTTCAAACCTTGCTTTACTACTTTGATCTCTTAATTAAACCTCTACTGTAAAACTGACCAAATGTAGGGGGCCACGGAGCTACATGGCTCATCAGATACAGTGCTTGTTGTGTTAGGAGAACTCATGCAAAGCTAGATGTGGTAGTGGATGTGTGTTATCCCCAAGCAACTTTGGCAAGGTGGTCAGCGAAGACAGGAGAGTCACAGAAAGCTCTGGGGTCATCATATGCAGCGAAGAGCAAGGAGACCTCTTTCAAACAAAAGAGAAGGGAGAACCAGCGCCCAAGGTCATCCACAACCACTCCATACCCCCATGTAAACAAGGTCAGGAACACTGGCATATAGAACAATAGACACTGTATTAGAAAGGGAAACATTTTACCCTGATGTACCACATCCTTGTGACCAGAGAAATATATTTTGATACTCAGTCTGTCAGCCTACAGAACTCTGAGATACGCAGAGGAACTCTTAGATATGCAGAAGAAAGACTCTCACCAGGCTCAGATCACCCGGAGATTTGAATGGTTTCTTGCATTGTCTTCTGATTGTGCGTCCTCCTTTAGATGGTGGGAATTAGGCCATCTTTCCTCCTTCATAAGCAGTCCTCATAGCACTCCTTTAGAAAGTCATTGCTCATTGTTTATTTCTTTTGATTGACTTTTACCCGCCTTGCCTGGGAAGAGATACTGCACTGTCTAAAACCAACCAGCCAACAACAGCAGACAAACAAACAAAACCCTACATTTATTTATTTATTTACTTATTTATTTATGTGTGTGCTTGCATGTGTGTTGGGGAGGTGTCCATGTATGGAGGTTAGAGGACAATTTGAAGAAGTTGTTTCTTCTCCCCTTTCTACCATGTAGGTTTCAGGGATAGAACTCTGGTCAAGAGCTTTAATGATAAGGCCTTCGTCCACTGAGACATTTTTAATGGTCCTGTACTGACCTTGCATGCAATGATGTAGGTAGTATAACTTGTTTTATACTTTACTGAAACATAGTATATGTTTCACTATGATCCCCTACAAACATGACCATACACATGAGGATATCCTTTTTCAAGGTCCTTATTCTCTCTCTCTCTCTCTCTCTCTCTCTCTCTCTCTCTCTCTCTCTCTCTCTCTCTCCCCCCTTGTTTTATTTTGTTTTTGAGACAAAGTCCCATGTAGCCTAAACAGGCCAGCTTCACTTCTCCAGTGAGCATGAAGTGTCCATTCTCTTCAAAGGGGAACATCGAGTTCACTTGGCTGGATGGATAAGGCATTAGGCCTGACCAGTGACTATTGGAAGAGTTACAGTAGCCTTCCTTGATAGGTGCTCTGTGGAGGCCCTTTAGGGAAAGCTATTTCTCTGGCTTAGGTAGAGACTTAGCATGCCAAGGTAGCAGAAACATAGAAAAATTAATCCAGTTGAACATATCAATAATGTACCTCAAAAAGGGGCTATCCAGGGAAGGTGTAAGCCATGCTAAAGAGATAGGAGGAACAATTAACCCTTTAAAGAGATAACATACTTTTCCTTCCCTGAATCCGCCCCCCTCCTCCCACATATAGCCATTACAAGATACTATAATGTTCTATGGAGTCTGCTCCAATTTCCCCCTTCTCTTTTCTTCTGTTTCTTACTATTAGATGCTGCACGAAGCCTATGTATACTTTTTTTCTGCACTATAGGCTTCTTCACTCTTTCTCTGAATCCCCACCTCTTTTTTTGCCATGCAGTTAGTTATCCCCCAAATGGCCAACCCCGTGACTAACTCAAATGGCATGTCTTTCTCTCTCTAAAGCTCCCACATATAAGTAAATAATAATCTTCTCTTTAAAATTCACCCTCTGTGGTCAATGAATATCATTTTTTGAATTCTTAAGATAAAACCTGAAAGCCGCTGACTTGGGATGGCTTCAAGATTGATCACGTTTCCAGGACAGTTGCTCTCTGATGAAAACTCTTATTCTCCAAGACACCCAATGTTTCAGTATCAGAGGGGTGTGTGTTGGGAGGGAAGATGGTGTTGTTAACCCCCTTTAATGCCTGTATTTGCATATTGCTTGCCAATAGTCTTTTTCAAATGTTTTTTTTTTTCATCCCTATTCTTATAGTCACCTTGTAAACAAGTTATTTTTAACCTTGTTGAAAAGAATCTATTAGTTCTTAGCACATGGATTGTTCTTTGGGTCTCACATGTGGAGAGTGTAAACTTGCTTTGAGTATCACAACACCTTCATTTAATGTCATCATTAGTTTTCTTCCTACCTTTTTATAAGTGACTTCATTTAAATGGTGACAGCCTCAGGACCTTCCCTTCATAGTAAAAAAAAAAAATCTCAAGAAATTCACCTCCAAAATGTAATGACTGCTTCAATTCATTAGGCTGGCAGATATTGAATGTAAATCCCTTTAAGTGTATTTAGTACTCATTTGGAAAATTATAACTGTTTTGGGGTTTTGTTTTGTTGTATTTTTGTTTTGATTTATTTTTCATGAAATGACTATCAAGACTATCTTGGGTCTAAAACTTGATCTTTTAAAAAAAACAGTGGAGTTATGCTATGAGTGCAGCTCACTTGATAGTCCAAAACACCAGGTTCAACAAGTACTATACAACCTAGGCATGGTGGTGTGCTTGTACTTGAGAGATGGAGGCAGGAAGATCAGAAGTTCAAGGCCAACTTTGATTACATACAAAGTACAAGGCCAGGCTGAGCTACAGGAGACCGAGTTTCAAAACAAAGTCAGTGGTGGTATGAGGAGTTCCCAACCACAAGTTCCTGGCATTTTTATCTCATGGATCTCTAACTTTTGGGGTTAAGTTCTAGATACAAGTTTAGGAACACAGTTGGAACCGTGCCCAAATATACCCAAGATACATAGATACCCTTGGCTTCTAGTAACCCTTGTTAACTTTGGGCCAATCATTCTGTCTGGCTTCCATTTTCTCATTTGTAAAATGACATAATTGGGTTAGGTTCTTTCCAGGCCTCTCCTGGTCTTTTCTCTTTCCAAAGGTCTCTAATGAAAAGGCCAGCTGTGTCACTGTGGCTCCCAGCCCAACACCCTAGAGACGCTCTCCCCATGCTTGTCATGCACATAGAGCTGCAAACCTGATTCCCTGCCTAATTTTTAAAGAAGAACAAATGGATAGGGAGAAGTGAAACACACGTTGTTTCAGTTCTGACTTCGTGAGGTTTGAATTTAAACATGTTTTCATATGAAACAGTGAGTGGGTAGAAGTAGCCTACAAAAAGAAAGCCCTGGGTTGAATGAGCAATGGGCACCCCCTTTCTGTTGGAAATGCTCTTTCTGAACAAAACAAAGCACTGCTCAAAGCTCAGCTGCCAAAAAAGAAAAACTAAGGAAAAGGAGGAAAGGGGAGGGGGCTTGGAGAGGTTGTAGCTCAGTTGGTAGAATGCTTACCAGGCATGTACAAGACCTGGTGGTATCTCAACACAGGCAAGAACATCAGAAGTTCAAAATCACTGAGAGCAATATGTGACCCTATGTCAAAGAGAAAGGTGGGACAGTGGACAGACAGAGAAAGAAAGAGAGGGCAAGGAAGGTGGTAGCATATGAGTTAGTGCATGTAGGCCCTTGGCCAACTCTCTTAATTATAACATTGCTATATCTACATTTATCAGTTTAATAGGATATATGTGGCTACTGAGTCCTTGGAAGCAGAGATTGGCTCCAAGTCTTAAATACTTTCTGAAACAGGGCTAGGGCTGGGACTGGGGCTGGGGCTGGGGCTGGGGCTGGGGCTGGGGCTGGGGCTGGGGCTGGGGCTGGGGCTGGGGCTGGGGCTGGGGCTGGGGTGTAGCTCAGTGGTAGGGTGCTTAGCATGTGCAAGATCCTAGCTTTGATTTCCAGCACTCCAAGCCTTTCAGAGCCAGCTAGTTGTAGCAGTAAAACAGCCATTAGGAAGCAGCCTCATAGGCTGGGTAAACTGGAAGGCAAGACAGCATGGGGCTGTCCACATGGAGTCACCATGTTACACCACTGTTGCTTCATATGGCACCCTCCAAGGCCAAGGGAGTCTGAGCATGTTGCCTACATATCACATGTTTGCAATTGTCACATTCATGTGAGCCCTGACTAGCAGATGCCATTCCAGGCAAGTGATCATCCGGATGATTTTTTCAGAAGGCTTTTTATTTCTTTAAAGAAAAGAGGAAAAATCTATCAGGGAACCAGAGAAGTCAGAAATGTAGCTCAGGGGTGTAAAGAGAAGACCCAGAGACATGCCAAGGACTTAGGAGGAGGGACTGATGAGGGAAACATATGACTCTAGTACACTGGAATTTTCCCTTTTTTGGCCATTCCTGAATTTCCACAGTTGTAACCATTTGACTCAAGTATTCTGATTTTTTTCTTACATTATATAAAAATGAAGAATCTACAAGAGTCAACATCCTGTAGGCCTGCAGCTTTTGTAGCTTCTCTCTCTCTCTCTCCTTCCTTCCTTCCTTCCTTTCTTTCTTTCTTTCTTTCTTTCTTTCTTTCTTTCTTTCTCTCTTTCTTTCTTAAGAAATTCTCACTAATCTACTGTGAATATCTTATCATACTTTCCTTGGATTTAAGGGAGACAGAAGGAAAAAAAATCCATTTATATATTGGTCCCATGCTGGAGAGTATTTCTCAGAGAATGGCAAGTAAGGAAAGAGACTGTTCTGCATCTAGAAATACTGAAGTCATCATGAAAGGAGCTAAAAAAAGAAGAAGAAAAAAGAAAATGCAGCATATACACTTTAGTGAAAGCACTCAGGGGAAGACAGACCTCATGAAGGAAGTGCTGGAGATGGGGACATGAATGGGATACAGCTAGGGAAACAGAAAAGAAATATAAATGTAAAATAATATGGGCTTTTATTTTGCCTTTAGAACAGTCTGGAAACCATTTTAAAATATTCAATTGTTTCAGGTGAAATTTTAGAGACAGAGAAGGCTGATTCCACAGTCACAGACCAAGCTATGCCAAGTCTTAGAGATACACAGTGACCTTGATTTAAATCCAGAGTCTTCATCTCCATGGAGCTTGCTTTCTACTGAGGGTACATAGAAAGATATGTATATATATTTGATAAACACCTCGGAGAAAATAAAAATAGTACAGGATATAGAGAAAACACTGTATTGTGAAATGTTGTATAGCTTATGATTTTTGTTTTTTAGAGACATGGTCTTACTATGTAGCCAAGACTTGATCTTTCTGCCTCAGTCTCCTGAGTGAATTGCCGTGTCTGGCTTGTAGGTTATGGTTCTAAACATCATTGTGTCAAATCTTCTTCCTTTTCACTGATGGAGTACCCAAGAGTGTAAGGAATGCAGTGAGTAGCCTCAAATCCTTCAGCTAGCTTAATGGTCAACCAGAAACAAAGATCAACTCTCATAACTAAAGATCAGTGCTCTTTTTCTCTGGGCATGCCCACACTTGGAAATGAAATGCAGCAACTGGATGTTGAAGCCTATCATTGCTTCCATTTGCAGTCATGTTTTTTATGATTCTTTGATACATAAAAAATGAATTGTCCATCAGCAGTTCTTCCTGGCATCCAGCGGCATTCATGGTAACTAAATTTTAGAAAGGGTTCACTCGTCAGCTGGTCATGTAAAGAGTTGTGCAGAGTTGACTCAGCCAATTGTGCAGTCAGTAAGCATCCTCACTGCCCTTGGTGCTCTTTAAGGTGGTGACTAATTCAGGAAGAAAGGGATCCATTTTCAACACAAACAGATGAGGCACCTGGGAGTCCGGTTAAAATGCAGGTTCTCATCCATGATGTCTGAGTGGGGAAGGGAATTCTGCATTTTTTTAGTTTCCTGGTCTACCCTTGCAATGTAGTGTGCTTCTGTTCAGCCCTTCTTAGTACAACCAAGAAAGAAACCCCACTGTGTCAAAACTTGCCTTTTCTTTCATTTCCCCGTTACCTTCTTTCCCTCGTGTGGAAGAATTCAACATAAAAAAAAGAAAGGAAAGGAAAGAAGGAAAGGAAAGGAAAGGAAAGGAAAGGAAAGGAAAGGAAAGGAAAGGAAAGGAAAGGAAAAGAAAAGAAAAGAAAAGAAAAGAAAAGAAAAGAAAAGAAAAGAAAAGAAAAGAAAAGAAAAGAACCTGTTATGAAACCAAACCTGAATTACAGTGTTAGGCACATAATTATCTGGGCCAAAGCAGATGTCTCAGACAGGGGTTACTTTAGCCAAGCCCTGAGCTGGAATGATCAGTTTCCTAGATTGAAGACCACATGGGATATGTTGGAGTAAAGATGGACACCAGTGTCTGAAAGCTGGGAAGGTGAGAAGTGAAGTGGACAAGGGTGACTTATCACTGTACAAATAGTTTGAAAGCTTTTTTTCCCCCACCAGATTGCAAACGGAGACTCTTGCTTGCTAATCTTAGCTGCAAGGGTGACTCAGCCCATGTCTGCAAATGAAAGGCTTCGTCCTTGGCTGTGAAATAAAAATAGGAACTAGTGTGTGCCATATCAGGACTTTTCCTGGGTAAGGGACAGCCACAGCCCCCTTAGCCATCCTAAGAGCAGGAGTTGCTGTGAGTGAATGAGAAGGATAGGTTAGAGAATCCATTTGCAGAAAGTAGACCCATGTAGCTATTCCTTGCAAGCATTCCTTCTAATGCTCTTTGCATTCTGCACACTTGGTAGCTTGACTCAACTCAGCTGGTAATAGCTTTGTTTGCCATGGGGTTTTGTCTTAGGGACTCAGAGCACAGGTCAGGAGGGAAAAATTAAAGTCCTCATATGGTGCTATGACTGATCTTTGGGTCACTGGATGCCCCACACCTTTTAGCAAACTCAGTTTCTTCTTAGAGGAAAGCGGCAACAAAAACAAGAAAAACTAAAACCTTATCTCTGAATGCATGAAGGCTTTATAGTCCCCCTAACTCTTGGGGAGGTCAAACCAGTGCTGTCAGGACAAGGGACTGGAGGTATAAGTAACTTCATTGCAATTTGAGCCTTTGAACCATGGGTGGGGATTCAGTCTGACCAGTTGGGAGATAGAGTCTTTGGCTCTCAAGGTATTATTTCTACAGTAAAGACCTTTCACAAAATACCTGTTCACCTTGGCACAGTTGTATTCTCCTTGATATGCTCAGGAAGTACATAGGGAATGTCCTAAACCGCCCATCAATGACCCAGAAGGTTTCTTTTTTTTTTTTTTTTTTTCCACCCTGGAAATTTCTACTGGTTTCTTTTGTTCAAAGCTGAACAAGAGAAGTGGCAAACAGAGGTGGGAGGAACTCTTTAATCACTTACTAGAAACTTTTCCCACAACTCAAAGACTCCACGAGAGGCAAACAAAGATTAGTTCCCTGGGCTAATATCAGCTCCGGCCTGATAATAGCTCTGCAGCCTTGGGGAAGGGGAAGCAGGAGGCAAGTCTTCCTGTCTCTGCCAAATCCTAGCCCTCTGCTGTAGTGTATGAAGGAGAAGCTTCCCACAATCTAGTGCTTCTGGTAACTCGCATATGACTTCAGCAGGGATAAGGGCTAGGTGGTGCTAGGGGAACTGACCCAAGATTTTTGTGATCATTGCATGACAAACACCACTGAATATAAAGTCAGGACAAACAACATTTAAAATCTGTAATCTATCATCTGTGCCCATATATCAGTTCACCAAGTTAACCTTGGCTGAAATTGTTCCTTGGTTCTTTATGTCATGGCTGGGCTGAAAAGATATTTGTATATGCCCCCAGGAAAAGTTCACATCACTAGTAGTTCAGTCGGGGATTATTGTGGGGTTTAATTTGAGATCACTAGGAAGAAACCCTAACCCTATTTCTTTTCCTTGTGGCAGAAAACGGAACTACCCAATTTTACAGCAAAGACCTCCAAAACCAAGTACCAAACCAACCCGCGTACTATGGCAGAGCTCAGGTAGAAAATAATTGATTTCATTTGTTGCTAATGAATTTTTTTTTCTGGTTTTGAGCAAGGAGCTGTGGGGGAAATCGGACGGACAGTGTGACTTCCACTCGGGCACAGTGCAGCCTCGGGAAAAGAACATGGGATAACACTAGAAAGAAAGGCACAGCATCCTTGAAAACAATGTACACTGAGAGCAGATGACTGTTGATGTGAGCAGAATGCCAATGTTGATCTCTAGGATTCTAAGTAGTGTTCAAGAATGTTCTTCCATTCTCCTTTCCACATTCCAATATGTGCTTCAGTAGAAAGGCTTGCTATGAATCCAGATTCCAGTTAAAGAGCTCACTAGATGAGAAAAGAGAAGACAATGAGACTCTGGGAGGCTTGTCTCCATGGTTGAACTTTAGAGGTAAGAGGCTCTGTGTAGTTCACGGCTGAGGAGAAGCCAGTCTGAATTCAGTAGCTGAGTGGACCTCAAGCCTTCTGAGCCTCTAACTTCTTCCATCTGCAGAAGGCAATATTATCTTCTGCCCCTCCTAGCTTGAGAAGCATGGACTTTAAAAAGCAAATGATTCGGAATACATTGCCTGTCACAGCAATAGTTGATGAAGAGTAACCATGGTTCCTATTGCTTTGTGTAGTACAAGTGAGTATTCTTCTGCACTTGAATTTCTTACAGTATTGGAGTAAAGAATAGAACACACCTCACGTTACTGGAAAATAAATGTGGAATGTTGTCTGTTGCCGTAGACAGAATAGTGGCTTCATGATTTAAGACATATCCACATGCTAAACTCCAGAACCTATGAATTTGATTATGTTAGATGCTACATTAGTTATTTTTCTCATTGCTGTGATTTAAAAAAAATTCTTAAGAGTTTCCTTTGGCTCACATGTTAGGAGAAACAGGCTATTGTGGAAGGGAAGATGCTGTGGCAGAAATATGAGGCAGCTAGTCACATTGGGTCAAGAATCAGCAAGATGGATGAATGCTAGTGTTCAGCTTACTTTCTTCTTTTTATTCACTCCAGGCCCGTAGCCCATGGGATGCTGCTGCCAACATTCGGAGTTGTTATTGTCTCAAGTTAAATCTGAAAATGCTCTCGCATAGATGCCCAGAGGTATGTTTTCTAGGTGTGTCCAAATCAAGTAGGCACTGAAGATTAACCATCTCAGATGAAGACTTGAAACTTGACGTTAGGGATGAATGCAGTGTGTTATGGAGATAGTCTCAGAATAAGACAACTATCCAAGGGAATTTGCATGAGTCCAATGACATTGAAAGAGTCCTTGAAAGTAGATCCAGAAGAGGTGACTATGGAAAGGAGATGCAGAAGTCTGGTAGCACTAGAGAGGATTGCCCTCACCTTGCTGGCTGTGGAAGACTTGACAGTTGAAGCTGGACACGGCAAGGCAGGGGATACTCACCATGAGCCTGCAGAAGGAGTACACTCTTTACAATAGTTTGCTTTTAGCCCACTCAGATTCTTGCCTGGCTTCTGATTTACAGAATTACAAGACAGACAGTGTATGTTACGAGTCATCAAGATGACTCAGTAGTTAAAAAGTATCTCTTGAACAATCCTTGTAGCCTGAGCTGGATCCCTGCCTGGTACTGCTAGTGGATGGAGAGAATGTAACTCTGAAAGCTGTCCTCAGAAACATCCACCTAGCACAAGCTGGATCTCTCTCTCTCTCTCTCTCTCTCTCTCTCTCTCTCTCTCTCTCTCTCTCTCTCCCTCCCTCCCTCCCTCCCTCTCTCCCTCTCTCCCTCTCCCCCCTCTCATGAAACAAATGAAACAAGCAAGAGAAAGCTGGTTTGCTTTAAGCCAATTGGTATGTGGTAATTTGTTCCTGCAGAAATAGAAAAATGAATACAATTGTTTATGACAATTCTGAAACAATGATATGCTCTTGGATATAAGATGAAATCTTTCTAAAGATTTCATCTTCTTGGGTCTTCTTCTTAGATATGCAGAATCAGAGACAGAGGAGTCCTGTTTCTCTGATTTGTTTTGCCTGGTCTGTGTGTGCCCATCTCAGGCAGCTGTTTACAGAGCTCAATTTACACTTTCCATTATATTTGTGGAGATTTATGTACAAAACACTAGGCTAGCCGCTTCTGTGTCAGGCAGGTTGCACCAGGGCTAAATGAAAAGGGAAATTCCAATCCAAAGGCAAAATGGTGTTGATAGAGCCCAACTCAAGATATTAAGAAGAGAAGGAAAGGGCTTTATTTACCCTGGGATGCTGAGGCTTCCCTGACAATAACAGGGATGTTGTAGCTTTTTTGGAATATGAAACTTGAAGCAAATGGCATTAAGAAAAGGAGTGAAAAAAATCCCAATTCTTAAGTAAACATCTGTAAAAAGATTTGGAACCTAGGAGAAGGAAGTTCTGAGACCTACTAAAGGGAAGGAAGGCTTTATTTACCAGCCCTGGATTGTGCTTCCTGTTGTGAAGTTCAAGTCTGTTTCATAACAGCTCAGTGGGGGAAGGGGACTGCAGTAAGGAGGAAGCCCGCCCTTGATTCCTCCATATTGCACAGCTAATGACCTTGCCTGAGTAGTGAAGTCGGTGTGGGACATCAACTCTTGCAGCCAATGAAAAAGATTGCTCTTTTAATTGCAAGGACATCTTTAAGTGTAAAATTGTTGACTGTGAGCACCATCCTTTATTTGCAAGCAGGTGTTTTTTTTCTTTTTTGCCTTTGTGGAGATTAAACAGCACAAAGGGCGAAGCACTCACCAGAGACCGCCCCTTGGCTAGTAGACTTCCCCAAACTTGTATGAGCGGTGGCTCCACAACCAGAAGCTAGAAAAGCCAGTGGTATCCCCTTCCCAAAATGAGTGAGCTTCATGTCTTTCTCATCAAAGAACTTTGCCACGAGTCCCATGAAAAGTGCTTTGAGACAGATTTCCACAGGATGTCAGCCAGGAAATTGAGAAGGAATGTTTTCAGTTTGATGGGAGGCTTGATAACCCACTTGTGCCCTTTTGAAAACGGATGGTGGGAGGCCGGCCTGACATGTATACTAGAAGTCACTTTTAGGCTACCTCTTTGGAGCAATGTTCAAAAAAAAATGCAGACTGCGACAGCAAAAGACTCCTTCAGGTTAATGAACAGAGGTGGTGAAGGGACTCTGGCCATTCTGAGCATGGTAAGCATGGCTCTGGCAGGCATCACCCTTCTCCCTCATTCTCTCTGCCTTGATTAAAAAAAAAAAAAGCTTAAAACCAGTAGATTACATCCCCAAAGCTAGCTACTAAGGCCTATTCCCTTATTTGGCCACTTCTTCCTCCTGAGGCTGACTGCTAAGGTCCAGCTACCAAAGTTTTGAAGTCCAACAAAGAAAAGCTCCCTTTGACTCACCTAATTAACATATCCAATTAGAATCAAACACCTCATCCTAACATGGAGATTTCCCCTTTTAGCTTTATAAACTGTCATTTGCATATGGGCCATGTCTGTTCTCTATCCAAAAGCAGTCCTTTGGCCTGTCACCCTACAATTTATCTGTGGCCCTTCTCCCTTGTTCCTGTCCCTTATCCCTTTTCCCCTATCTCCTATCTTTGTCCTTCATCCCCTTCTTCTGTCTCTCTGAAGCAAAAGAGAAAAAAATCTCCTTTGTGCTGAGAACTTGGCCTTGGGGCCCTGAGCTGATACCAATTCTTTCAAGCCAGGCTCTCTGACCAAGCTCCAGGTTCAAGTTCACACTGGCCTGTCTCCTGACTGTATGACCTTCAATGTGTTAATTAATAGCTTTGTGTTTCTGCTTCCTTATTATAAATGGAGCAAGCAGTAATAATTCGTATTGTTCTTTGAAGAATTAAGAGAGGCAATAAATGAACCTTGCAAATTGCACCTGGTGACATAAAATGTTCTATTAATGTTTGATTAAATAGAATTCATGCCAATTCATGGTAGAGGAGTAAGAACTCAAATCAGCAGCCAAGAATGGAAGGCAAAGCTCAGAAGCCCAGGAATCCCTCTCAACCACAAGTATGGTATCATTTGCACCCGACATTCAAGGTCCTTCTGTCTCCACCAAGTTTTATCTGCATCCGTCTTTATGAGATTCCTTTCAGAGACTTCTTTGTCAGTATCTTTGGTCTTCAGAAATTTTTATCTCCTTCCCTACAATTGTGTTTAATTTTTATTTAAAATCTACTCCAGAAACACAGCAAAGCTTAACCAACACACTCAGCTTTGAACTTGGGAAGTGGAGACTTGAGCTTCAGATGGTGGTACACACACATCTCTAATCGTAGCACTCTGATGGGAGGAGACAGAAAAGATCAGGAGTTCAAGATCATCTTTAGAGATACTGCAAGATCAAGGCCAGATCAGACTACAGGAGAACCTTTCTCAAAAGAGAAAGAGAAAAAAAAAACCCAGAAAACATAGTCCAACTCAGATTTTCATGCCCTTGTATCATATAACAGTGGTCAATAAGCATTGTGTCATGTCAAATATTAGGGTACCATTTTCTTGCTACAAATGTCTGTGTTCTTGCTATTTCTGTACTCTTTTTTCCAGTCATTACTTACTTTCTGATGTTTGGTTACCTTTCTTTCTATCAGATCCTAAGTATTCTGGGGTAGAGATTAGAGAGAGAGAGAGAGAGAGAGAGAGAGAGAGAGAGAGAGAGTGTGTGTATGTGACCAAAATCTCTGTAATATTGTAGAAGAAATCTAGAGAGACTAGTAGGAACAGCTTTTAAATGCAATCTCATTCTTTATTTCAGTCATTAAAAAATCTTATTAATATTCTCAAGAATATCTCTGAAGTTTAAATTGCAAGGCTGTCTCTACTGAGATTTTATGCAAACTTTTGCATGGATTCAATAGTCAGGCTATAAGGGGGTATGCACTGTGGCTATCACAACAATCTGAAGTATGGCCAATCACTGTGAGAATTACTGTGTCCATAGTATCCAGTTCACTGAACACATTGGAAGTGAAAGCACAGGCCTACTTTTTTTTTTTTTTTCTTGATGGACACAGTGTACAGGGAAGTACAAAAAGGCAAAAAGAGAACAGACCTGTTTTGTTCCCTTTCATCTTAGGTTTGGTGGGTTCCAGAGTCTGCAGCATACTTTGGAGGTCAGTCAGTCACACAGTAGTTCTTCCTCCATGGTATGCCAGTATATTCAGCTACCAAACTCCTTTTGCAGGGAAGTAAGGAGAGTCTAAACTGCTCAACTTTGAGCATCAAAGATGGAAAGAATAAAGAAGGCAAAAATCCTCCCCTGTTGAGATGGCTTGCAAGGCCCAGCCAGTGGCTATATGGTGGCAAGTCTACTTGGGTCTTTATTGCTTCTGAATGAAGTTCATGTTGAAGGTGTAAGAAATCCATTTCTTGATGGGAAGTCCACCTTATTGCCTTACTAAGTTGCATATTATCTTGGTCTTCTACAGTCTAGATAAAACCCAGGGGGCTTAATCTCAGATGTGATCTCATGGTACAATTCAACAGTCCTCTTGTTTAATCATTCGTAGTGTTGTGTCTTCATCACAGTCCCAGCAATGGTGAAATAATATTCTGTAGTCCTTCACATTCTCGATATAAAAAATAAAAAAACAAAACAAACAAACAAACAAAACAAAACAACAACAATTAAAAAAAAAAAAAAAAAAAAAAAAAAAACAGGTCCAGGCCTTCTAGAAATACCTGTCTCCAACCATTCTATCTATTGAGTCAGGTCCTAATTTCTGCATCAGGAAAAAAGTAGTGGTTCTCCCCATAACTTCAGAGAGGAGGTTGGACCAGATGACATGCCCCTTCCATTTCCAACATGCTATGCATATACCTTTCTGCCTTCTTGCAGGCGCTTGGTTCTGCTTGTTTTGCCATTGCCTAGACTCAGAAAGCATGCTTAGTTTTCTCAAAAAAACCTGACACTCTGGTATGTCTCTGGCCAGGGATGACAATTTTCACACATACTTTCATTTCTCCTGAGACTCACTGGGTGTGTCAGGAAATCATTCTTTGCATGCTTTCCAAAATTATAAGGTTTCGGGTACATTCCCAAATTATAAGCCCTATTTGAATAGAATTAAGGTATTCCCTCTGATGCCTAAAACAATTCTTCAGCCTCCAACAGACATCTTCAGGATTGAATCTAATTCCCATTCAGTAAATCCTAATTATTTTTAATTCAGAAGAACATTGGTCTAAGAAATAGAGACATCTTCTTGTAGGAAATATATTCAGAATTTCCCCATAAACACCCACTCCCATGACAACCAAACAAATAGAGAAAAGGAAGGAGAAACTCACTATCTTAGAACCACCCGCACAGCATAACACTTTCTGCTAAACAGATCCTGTTTAAATTCTTATTTTTATGACTGAAATAAAGAATTACTGTATGTTTAAAAGCTGTTTCTACTAGTCTGTCTAGTTTTCCTCTAAACAGATCAGAGATAGATTTTGGTATCACACATACACACACACACACACACACACACACACACTCACCCACTATCACACACACACACACACACACACACACACACACACACACTTGTGTGCACACATGCACGAGCATGCTAGGTATGGTGCTGCATACCTATAATGCCAGAATTTAAGAGGTGGAATCAAGAGGATTGAGAGTTCGAGGACACCCTAAGTGATAGAGTGACATGTAGCCTGGGCTGCATGAGCTCTGAGCCACACTGAGAGGAGAAGAAGAAGAAGAAGAAGAAGAAGAAGAAGAAGAAGAAGAGGAAGAGGAAGAGGAAGAGGAAGAGGAAGAGGAAGAGGAAGAGGAAGAGGAAGAGGAAGAGGAAGAGGAAGAGGAAGAGGAAGAGAAATTTAAAACATAAAGAGACAAGCACAAACCCATTCAATGCATAAATATCAACTTCATAAGTTTTGATTTAATTGGTCTATGTATATAAAAATTCATGTTGACTGTTTCCATGTGTCTTCCAGTATTCTTCATCCTTCTCTCTCAATGAGTGGCTTAAGTCTCATAAAATAGAGGCTTATTACAACATGTTGTCTTCTGTTTCATTCACCTCATTAAAGTCTTCATGTTGGGATGTGGGTGACAAATACCACAAGCAGAACTCCTTTTCCCATTACATTTCTCGTTTTTATATTACATTCCTTTCTCCACATGTGCTTCTCTCTGCAACATTTTAAAAACCGGAGCTAGGGGGACACATTTTTTTTTTCTCCATAAATTACTACAGAATCAGCTTCTGACAGATAAACAGCTAGAATGACTCAACCAATCCTTGGATGGTTCCCTTATTCATTAGGAGTGGCTTTCAATGCCCAGGGGCTACCTTCCCTGCTATCTAAAGATATCACACAGTGAGCAGTAGAGTTCTAATTAACTCACTAATTGTTCCATGTCTCTTCTCTGCTAATGCTGTGTGTTCTCTGCTAGAAGATAAACAAGTCATCATTTTTCTTTCTTTGTATAAGCTATTTTGCACAAGGGTTCCTTGATGGGGTCTACTGCCTGCAGTTGGCCTCCATCATCACAGACTGGGTTCCCTGGGGGATGGCCCGGGGCTGAAACGATAAACTAGGAGGAAGAAAAGAAGACACTAAGTCAACATGGCTGATCAAAGCGAATACTTTATTTTTGGGTTGTCTCTAGGAAAAAGGGGGGAGGCCCCGCCCCCAGTCAGTTCTGCGCAGGCGTCTGGAGTTTGGCTGGAAGCTTGAAGTATTGTGGGATGTTCCAGGTGTAGGAAGGTGAGCTGGGCGGAGCCAGGGTCCAGGGAGATGCAGAGGCAGGCAGCAGGACACCCAGGCAGCTACTTAAAAAGACAATGGCTGCCACACCACATGTGGCTTTCCATGGCTGGTCCATATCAGCCTGCTTCAGGCTTGGGGAGGGACGCTACATCTCCTCCCTACTTATATAATAAAAATTGTTCCTCACAAGAATTCTTGTGGTATCCAATCATAGTAACAGAAAATTTGGAATAAACCATACCCAAATAAATAACATTAATCAGATACAAAAAAAATAGGATATGAAGTCTCTATTAAGATGATATATCTGAAGAGTATTTTGGATGATGAAATATTTATCATGTTACAGTGAATGTATTTCTATAAAATATGCTTCTGTGAGGCATCCTATAAGAGTTATTCCTAGGAATGGAACTTATCATTAATAATATTAGTAATTTTAGGGTCTGAGGAAATAGCTCAGAGGTAAAAAGACAGTGCTGCTGTTATAGAGGATCCAGGGTTCCTGGCACTCATACCAGGGAGCTCACAACTGTCTGTAACTTCTGATCCAGGGGTTCCAATGTCCTTTTCTGTTCACCCCAAGCACTGTACTCACATATATAAATTTACACAAAGATACACACACACACACACACACACACACACACACACATGTATGTATATATATATATATATATATATATATATATATATATATATATATATTATATATACACATAATTCAAAAGAAAACATTCAAAAGAACTAATAAATCTATATCTAATTCACATTGGTTGGAAAAAACTTCCAAAAACCAAAAAAATTAATACTCATAAAGTAATAACCATTGAATGAAATTCATCCCACAGGATTAGGCCGCCTTGTTCTAGGAGTAGGCTGAAATGCTCTGACATAAGCTCAAGATCACAAACTTGTCTCTTCCCTCATCTATGTATTGTTTTCCTGGAAAAATGTGCAGTGAAGTTGCATAAAAAAGTCACTGAATATAGCATTTCTTTGATGGCACTAAATTATTCAGTAGTAAGAATGTGCATTATAAAAATGCATAGTTGAAAAACATGTCTTTTAAATATCCTAAAAGCTTCAGGCTGAAGCTTTATAAAGGCAGTCTAACTTTATCTCTAAATGCTGTTTGTTTCACTTCCATATTTATTGTTTTGTAAAGACATTAATTTATGATCATTTACAGGTGCTGTTTTGATTACACTTACATATAAGATTGACTTACAAGAATGAATAAGTCAAACATTCTTTGAGCAAAAGAAAAAAAATGCCTCCAGTTCAGCAGCTGTGCTAATAAGTTCCTTTCATTCGTTTATTTATACATTCAACAAGTATTTATAAAGCATATGGATTGAGCATATGTTGTGGATCAGCATTATGAGTAAGGCAGTCCACACCCTTGAGTTGCACAGAGGATCTGGAGAGAAACTATAGTACCACGTGGTAACTGTTTATTCCTAAATGTCTACAAATCCCAGGTAGTGAAATTGTGGGAAGGAGTGAATGGTGACAAATTGAGGCATGGGGAGTGAGGTGGAAGTTTCTCGATAGTGAAGACCTGAAAAAGCAACCTGAGGAGGATAGGGAGTCAGACCTATGAAGTGGACTCCAATGTGAGGACATGATTCAGTCAATACATACAACTTGAGGAAATCAGGCACAATTCTTGCTTTTTGATAAAACAATCAGTAAGTGAACCAAGGAATGAAGAAAACCTGTTTGCAGTTGTGATTAGGTGCTGCAGAGAGAATGAAACCCAGGGATATGCTTAGGTTGAAAGGGGGTGCATTTATCTTCAATGGTCTGGGAAAGTCCTGCTGCAGCATGAGAAAGGTAAAGCTGGACCAAGGATGACAAGACACAAGGGGCCATAAGAAGAACATAGTGTTCCAGACTAAGGGGCAGCAAGCACAGTGTCCCTGAGAGTGGAAAGGTGGCTTCCTGTGTTGCAGGAAACCCCTGGGTGGTCATGGATAAGACTAATCAATCTGGTTTATATTATTGGACTTTTATTCTTATATCATTGATGAAAGGGTTAAAAGGAAGAGAGGGAAGCATCTGATGATTTATAATAGCATCGTTTAAACAAGATTGTTAACAGTTGTGAACTATGTCTCTTCTGAAAGGAGTGGGTAAGAGACCTCAGACTGGCGGTCCAGCCAGAGAGACAGACCCCAAGAACTGGTAGAGTTGATGGATGAGCTAAGGGAGGGAAAGTGGGACAGGACAGTAGAGTGAGGAAGTGATGTCCAAAAGGGTACAAAATTACCATGTGAAAGAAGCCAGTTGGCCGGAAGGTAAGCATGAAATCCCCTGGCCTCTGCCAATATGTATGTAACAGAAAGAGTATGCTCAAGAAAACTGTCCTATGGTGGTGGTGGTACTGTGCTATCCATTAAAGGACACAAAGGACCACCAAGCTTCTAAATTTCCTCCCAGCTCTGACTCACTTTCCCTCTTGAAAGTGCCTTTTTTTTTTTCTAAATAAATGGTCTCTGCTTTCTACTTCCATCTACTTGTTCCTTTCCAATTTCTTGTTCCAGGACTTAGGAACCTCTAAGTCACCACCCAATGTATACTGAGACCACTGACACTGAGGAGGAGCTAGGATATTGTCTCCAAAGAGGAGGCCTAGACTACATCTTGGCAATACAGTCTGATTCCATGCTCCTTGTTTGCTTTAGGGTTACCTCTGCTCTGCCCTCTGGCCACCAAAGAATGATAAGAGTGATTTTAAAGGAAACTCCCTGAGAGAACAACAGCTCATTTACCTGAAATGGAAAATTCTTTGGAACAGGACTGGCCCCTGCCCATGGATTCTAAACTGATGAGGTCAATCTACCTTTGAACCTGGACAAGATCACTAAATAGAACTCAAGTCATTGGTCCTGGAGCTCCATGGAACGTCTTCAACATTTCCTGGATCTGCTTAAAGGTGTGTTCAACCTTTTGACATCACAAAAATCAAGTGTTCTCTACAAAGTTCATGCTTACATTACGTAAAAGCTAACCAACCTTGATGTCCTGTGCCTATTCCCAGAACTCAGAACATGGAAGAAGGAGGATCAGAAGTTCCAGGTCAACCACAACTACATACTCTAGAATAGTTTCAAAAAAAAAAAAAAAAAAAAAAAAAAAAAAGAAGAAGAAGAAGAAGAAGAAGAGAGAAGAAAAGATAAAAAAGACAAAGGAATCCAATAATGGTAAGCTATATTCTTAGGCTTCCATTTGGAGATGGCTGTAAGCAGATTTGCTAGAATTATTTACAACTTTCACAAGGGGTCAGTTCAGTCAAATAACCACTCCATAAAAGGGAAAGGAAATCAGGCAAAACAGGATTTGTTGTCAAGTAAACACAGTCATTGGCTCCTGATCAAATATATAGCCTTGTCAGCTAGTTATTTTGTTGTGTAGACAGAGCCTCAAGCAGCTGTCCACTGGAAAACACACTCCTTCCTCACCTCAAAGAGAAAAGAGAATTCTTAGGGCTGCTTATGTGGCTTCCTTGGCACAGTGCTTGTTTGCCTAGCAATGTTGAAGTCCAGAATTAGATTCCCTAACATTACGTAAAAGCTAACCAACCTTGATGTCCTGTGCCTATTCCCAGAACTCAGAACATGGAAGAAGGAGGATCAGAAGTTCCAGGTCAACCACAACTACATATCAAATTTGTGACATGAGACACAGGAGTAGGAGCGGGAACGATACCTTATTCTAAAGTCAAATACAAGTGATAGTGACTCTAGAATGTGGGTGAAGCTTTCCCTAAATACCTTGTTTCAAAATAAATTTCCCAAATTTGATTTACAGTTACAGAACAAAAGAAAATCATAAATCAAAGCACCTTTTAAATACATGTGGGGGAATATCAGGTGCATGGATTATAGCAAAGTAAGTAAATCTCTGCTTTGGGCTAATGAAGTGCGGGACCTTGGAGGAAATACTACAATTACCACTTTATTAAACTACCATAATCCTAAACTACATTCTAAACTTTATTTTTGGTTTTTCGAAACAGGGTTTCTCTGTATAGCCCTGGCCGTCCTGGAGCTCAGTCTGTAGACCAGGCTGGCTTCGAACTCAGAAATCTGCCTGTCTCTGCCTTCCAAGTGCTGGGATTAAAGGTGTGCGCCACCACTGCCCAGCTTTACATTCCAAACTTTTGTCCTTATACCCATAGACAAATGTTGTCCTCACCCTTCATCAAGGAAACCTCAGTTTGCAACAGATGGAGAGCACTCTAGAAAACCATTACCAATAAAAACGCAGTGTTGTAGAGAGCTCAGTCCCAGCTGATACATCTCTAACACACCTAGTCTGAAGCTCATAGAACATTCCAAAAGCGGAGGTGCAAAGAATAAGAGTCATACATTAAGAGAGTTTACTATGAGATTGTGTCGACTGTAAGTACTATCAGAAGCTACAACCATAAAATCTTACCAGCATGACTGCTGAAACAGGAGCTGAGCAAGGCAACAACAGCAGACATGCCAGAGTGGATAGGAGAAAGCCTATGAAGTCTCAGTCCTGCACAAAGGACTACAGGCAGCTAAGGAATTCTAACAGCACAAAGAGTCTTCCCCAGACAACTGCATACCAACCTGTTATCTAATACCAAATGATAAGCCTTGAAAAAATGCACAAAAATAACATTGGACAGATTGGCCGTGGAACACATGAGTGTGAAAGAGAGAAAGGAGAGGGAGGGCTGTATGAGAGGATTTGGGGGGAGGAGAGGGAAAGGAGAATTAATGGAATTATATTATAATCTCAAAAAATCTGTGCTATAGATCTTGGATGTTATCTGGTGTCATCCTCCATCTTTGAATTGGTAGAAGCTAGTAATCTATTAATATATTCCTTGGTTTTCCTAATAGTTACAAGAATGGATGTTAGGCTAAACACAGAGGTTAGTAATGATTGGCTATTAGGGAAGCTAAACTCAACCCAAAGCAATTTGCTTCTGGATGTGCAACATTCCAATTCTCCCCAATCAAAGTTCTCGTCAGTTCCTTGGCTTTGCAGATTCTTTAGCCAAGTAGGTGTGGCTTTCTTCTAGGAATTGCAGTTTCTACTCAGACCCCTAGCATTTTGAGACCTCTCTGCATTCTTCCTGGTTGCTCAGAGGGCTTCTCTGTGCCGACCTTCCTGCTGAGAGCACCTATGCAGCCAGTCTGAAGGCTCAGAATTCCAAAATATGAGAGGAAAGAAGAGTCTGGAGTGCTTCATGTCAAGCCATTTCCTCTCCCATCACCAGTGAAGAATGGCCCAGCGGTTCTCTTACAAGAGAAAGTGTGAACACCCTCCATGATAGGAAGTGGTTTACAATGCCCTATGGGTCTTTATGAGTCACTGAGCAAAAGACAATTTAAAATCCACCCAGTTTGGGAGTCTTAGTTTCTGTAAAGCCAGCACTTTCCCTATTTCCCATTGGACATCTTTAGAGGTTGATAGTTCAGTTCAGTATAAAGTGCTTGCCTAGCAAACACAAGGCACTGGATTTAATTCTCAGTACTGAGAAAACACCAACAGCACTGAAGAAAAAAAAATCACAAAAACAAGGGAATGAAGAGATTAAACATTTCAGTGAAGGATACTCTCTTAAGAGACCTATGCTACCCTTTCTTGTATTTAGGCTATCTCATGTCTGCGTTAGTCCCACAATGAACATGAGCAGTTAGTTATGACACATGAAAGAGAATTCCTCCCGTTAGCCAGCAACAAGGAAGAAGATGGTTCCCTCTGTCTTGACCACATTTTAGGTAAGTAGAAAACAGTTGCTTCTACCATTACATTTTACCTTCTTTCAGAATCTTCTTTTTCACAATGAAGAGAGGGCTAGAGATGCAGCCCAGATGATACAGTGCTTGCTTAGCATAATTGAAAACGTGAGATTCCATCTCATGGGCCAAATAACTTGAGTATGCATAGTGAGTCTGGGGCCAGCCTGGGATACAGGAGAACCTGTTTCAAAAACAAATAAAAAACATTGAAAAGATGCACAAAAAGTGGTACAGCAGTGGTAAGACTTGATCTTCTAATCTTCTACAGATCATTGATTGTAGAGAATTCTATGAAAAGGAGGGACCAAGGAGGAAGTACTCTGATACAGAAATAATGTAGAAAGCTGTATTTTCTACAAAATCAATTCAGTGAGAGTTGCTGTTTCCCTATCTGGGAAGTACTGTTTAGATGGTTAGTAAATAACTACAGGGATAGAAAAATCTGACTTAAATACAATTGTTTCCATCATTTGGAAACAGATTTACTTCTCTGTAAGGAAACTGTAAAAATCCATGACCTAACCATGGAAACTTGGGTATTTCCATGTAAACCACCAGACTTCCACATTACTTAGATTAAACACAATTAATGCACTGTTTAACATGACCCAGTGATATTTTGGGGTAATTAAATAGACAGCAGTTTAGAATATTATCTGCAGGATAGTATCAGGAATATCTATTTGTCTCCAACCAAACCCCATAGACTTAGTAACATATAGAAGTAGAAACAAGGAAAGTATAAAACTCAAGTGCCCCCTACCCCCAACAAGACCATACCCAGTACACCAACAAAACTGCAGATGGTTTTTCTAATAAGATGGAGATTGACTTTTCTCTTGGGAAGTCACCTGTGAGATGTCTTCTCCCTCATCATCCTGAGTCTTATCTAATCCAGGTAGCTTCCTAGTTACAGACTTGGTTATCTGCTTCTTTTTACTTCTCCGGGTTTTTCGTTTTGTTTTGTTTTGTTTTGTTTTATTTGCAGGGGGAATGGGCTACATTTTGTTTTAAACAGATAATATGTGTATTTGATAGGTGGGGTTCTGGGTCAGTGATAAAAAAGGATGGTAACAGGATTGATGGCAATTAGGGACATCTCATCCAACCGGGACTTAAATTTCACACTAGAAATGAGCTCCAGTCTTAACTCAGTGATTGGGAAACACATGTTCCTCTCTCCAGGGGTAGTGTGTGCAGAGGCCTATCATCTATGAGTCTGTATTCCTGCTCAGTCATCAACTTGTGTTCCTATTTAACATTTGATTAGAATGAACTTGCCAATCAAAACAAAAACATGACAATCAATTTAAGACAACAGAAATAGAGATTGTTAAATAAAACCATTAGTATTTTACTTTGAAAAAAAAAAAAAAACTGCAGATGCAATTAAAAACCTATGCTCGCCGGGCAGTGATGGCACACACCTATAATCTTAGCACTTGTGAAGCAGAGGCAGGCATATTTCTGAGTTCGAGGCCAGCCTGGTCTATATAGTGGGTTCCAGGACAGTCAGGGCTACACAGAGAAACCCTGTCTCAGAAAACAAAACAAAACAAAACGAAACAAACAAACAAACAAAAAAAAACCTATGCTCAAATAAAAGTGTAGTTCACTGGTAAACCATTTGCCTAGCATACACAAAGCACTGGGTTCATTTGAAACACTAAAACATTGAAAATAAGCTGGAGGCTACAGAAAACATGGTCAAAATAAAATAGAACCCAAGATCTCCCCAAAGGCAAAGAGTTGACCTCATACTACCATGGAAGATTCAAGAAACCATTACCCAAAGTAAAGAACAAGTAATTTGTGATTTTTTTAGTAAAATATGGTTTGCCATGTTTTCATAAATGTGGATTGATATATTAGCACAATTTTACAGGTGTTTCAAGAGTAATCAGTAATCCTGATATCTAAAAGAAGGCAAGATCAGAATTGACAATCACTGTCTAGGCCTTTTAGTGTATAAAGAATATATGATCTCCCTAACAGTCCCTGGGCTCACAAGCTAAAGATTTTTGAAAGTGAGGATGAGATGTAGCTCAGTTGGCAGAACTTCTGCATAACATGCCAAAATCCCTATGCTCAATCCTCAGCACAGAAAAACAAGGTGGATGCTACAAGCCTATAACCTCAGTACTTGACAGGAGAGGCAAGAGAGTCAGAAATTTAAGGCTACTCTCACAAGTTCAAGGTTAGAGTACATGAGACATATAGGTCAGGAAAATAAAGACAAAGGAGAAGAAAAAAGATAAAAACATGACCAAAGCATGATCTTGTGTGTGTGTGTTTGTGTGTGTGTGTGTGTGTGTGTGTGTGTGTGTGTGCGCACGCGCGCGCGCCTGTGATAGTTTATTAGCATACCAGCTCATGAATGGACCAAGGTGTGAATAAACATGAACTGATAAACTAAAATGTGCATGAAAACTTCCCAAACACAGTTGACTATACCCTCTGGGGGTAGAGACTGGGGTGGGGGAACCAAAGACTACACAGAAAAAATGCCAAGAAACTGTAAGACATTACCAGAATTGAGAAAAAGGTCAGAGGAAATTGAAAGAGGATTCATCTAAAAAGAACAGCAATGGGATGACGGTTAGGGGTGTAGTTTTGTTGGTAGAGTACTTGTCTAGCATCCACAAAACTCTTGCTTCGATCCCCAGCTCCATATAAACTGAGCACAGTAGTGCATGACTGGAATCCTAGCACTTAGAACAATGGTTCGCAATCTGCGGGTCACAACCCCTTTGGGGTATACATCAGAAATTTATATTACAATTCATAACAGTAGCAAAATGAAAGTTATGAAGTAGCAACGAAATAATTTTATGGTTCGGGGTCACCAAAAATGTGAGGAACTGTATTAAAAGTGCTGTGGCATTAGGAAGGTTGAGAACCACTGCCTTAGAAGACTGAAGCAGGAAGATGAGAAGTCCAAAGTCTTTCTTGGCTATTTAGGGAGCTCCAAGCCAGCCTGGGATACATGACACCTGGTCTCACAATTCAAATCAAGTGCTTGATACGTAGCTCTGTTGGTGGAGTGCTATGCCTGAAACTCTAGGTTCCATGAGCAGAACCACAGAAATAGAGTATGATGATCTATGCCAATGATCCCAGCACTTAGGGAATGGAGAAAGGAAGAGGGGAAATGGATGATCATCCTCAGCTACAGGAGACCCTGTCTCTAAACAAAACAAATACATCAAAAATGGGAAAGAGAAGCAAATTACAAACATCTACAAGCCGTGGTTATGGTATTTTCCAGTCTGTGATGGTTAATTGTGATCAATAACTTCGTGGGAATTATAGTTACTATGGAAACTAACCTTCAGAATGTTTGTGCTGAATTTTCCAGATTAGGTTAGTTGAGGTGTGTAGACCCACTCTAAATGTGGGTAGTATCTTTCTGGGCTGAGGACCTGAAGTGAATAAGGGAAAAGCAAGCTAAGCACTAACGTTCATCTCTCTCCCCCTTTTGATTGTGGATATAATGTGACTTTGCCTAACACGTGTGTTGCCAGGGCTTCTGGCTGTGATGGACTATATTCTCAAGCTGTGAGCTAAACAAAACCTCCCTTCCCTAAGTTGCTTTGGTTGGGTATTTTTGTCAAAGCAACAGGAACACCATCCAACACAGCTCCTGAAATAAAACCTTAAAATGTGATCATGACAAGCATAACAATACTTCGTTAGCACCAATATATAACACATGCAGTCTTGACAACTTGTATTACAATCCTGATGCTGTCATAGAGAAAAGAAAAATAAGATCCAAAATATCAAGTTCAACTGACCATTAGTCTCTCATGACAGTTTTTGATACATTAAAATATACTGTTTTAAATATACATTTTCAGCTCTATTGAGATATTAATGATGTACAAGACATGGCATATTTAAAATATGTGCTCGGATGAGTTTTGATTTTATATATACACCAGTGGTACTGTCATAGGTGACATATATGATATAGCAATAAACATAGAAGAGGACATGGGAAGGTTGGGGAACACAAGGGTGGTAATGTTACAAATTCACTGTTGTTTTGTATGAGTCCTGTCTCCCAGTCTCTTGCATTTGAATGAGAGAAAGCATACAACAAATACCACAAAACAAAAATGACATATGTTAGAATGTGCTGTGTGAGATTTGGAAACAAAGAAATGGGTCAATCACTACCTGATGTCATCTTAATGGAGCAGCTCAGATTCTGACAGGCTCATACAAATCGGAGTGAGCTAGTCTTTGACGTTTTTTTTTCTCTCTCTCAAATTCCTAAGGGCCTTATGGAAATCCACTTTCAACAAGACTTAAAGGAAAAACAAAGCTGCCAGGAATGGCCAGAACTTAAGGAATGAGGTCATCTTTCCCCTGGAAATCCCCTCCCCTTTCTCGTGTCTATTAGGCTTTATGCCCACCTGGAGGAGAAGGGCCGTAGGATAAGTACAAGTCTCCTCTGTCCACTGTGAACATCTAGCCAGAATTTTACACTGGGATAACACCTTCCAAATATTTAAAGATCAGTGCCTCGTCCTGATGCCTTGTTCCAGTTCCAGCCATAGACCTGCCAGGGAGGTATATGCACAGTATTCATTCCGAGCACTCATTGATTCGGTTTGGGGAAGGAGAGACAATAGAGGCAGAGTGAACTAGAAGTTCGCATCACTATGCTCAGACGCCTCCTTCCATGCTGATGAAATGGAGGCCCAAATCAATAACCAAAGGATCGTGGACACTTGCTTTTTGGTGTCTTTCAGTTGAGATTAGGTTGAAAGAAGAATGTAAAGAGATGGTTTCTGTTAGATAGAAGAATGGAAGCTTGTTTGCCTGCCGTCCGCCTTTACACACAGTGATCTGGCCCCTGGCCAAGAAGGCCTGGACTTGCTGAGAAGCCTGGTTCCCTGTTCCCAGTGTTTGAGCCAAATCAAAGACAGGGCTGGCAGAAGCAGTGAGGCATGAGGCGCAGTTTAGCTTAGGAACAGGGTCTGCAAACCGCTCATTCCAATATGCTTCGATATTCTTCTAGCAGCAACTGTCACAGAACTCTGTATTGTAGAAACAGTTTTTTTCCCCTTTAGACAGGAAACTTCTACCACAATGTTCTTAAAAGTCTTTCAAGAAGACATTTGCTTTACAATAACTTATTTATTTATTGTATAGTCTCTGTTTCTTTGTCTCTCTGTCTCCTTCTCTGTCTCTGTCTGTCTCTGTCTCTGTCTCTGTCTGTCTGTCTGTCTCTCTCTCTCTCTCTCTCTCTCTCTCTCTGTGTGTGTGTGTGTGTGTGTGTGTGTGCATGAATACATCTCCTTCCAACAGGTGGGCCATTGGAATTGAACTCAGGTCATCTGCAATGGTGGCAAGCAATTGGCTTTGCTGCTGACCCATCTCACTGGCTTTGTGGAGTCATTTACAACATTAAACTATAGACTAGCACCACAGAAAAGATCCTTTTTTAAGGTTCTTCATTATTTTTTCTAGTCTTGGGGATTAAACCTAGGTCCCTGTGCATGCCTAGAAAGTACTGAACCACAAAGCTATCTTCTCTTCTCTTCTCTTCTCTTCTCTTCTCTTCTCTTCTCTTCTCTTCTCTTCTCTTCTCTTCTCTTCTCTTCTCTTCTTTCCTTTTCTTTTCTTTTCCGTATTGCCTCATTAGATTATCCAGGCAGGCCTCGAATTTGAAATTGTCCTACCTCAGCCTCCAGAGTAGCTGAGATTACAAGTGTGCCCCACCAGGCTGAACATGCTCTTACATGCTCACATTCTACAGATCACAAAAAGTTCAGAGACGCTGTGACAAGGGTGGGGGCAGGGAGGCACACAATCTCTACTTCTTGGCTTTAAATAGAATGTAATTTCCATTAGGGATTATAGAAAATATACTTCCAAATACCAGACCTGCGGGTGATAGTTACTATATGCAAATTATACCTTACAACCTGATGAAGAGAGAAAGTATGTTAGCCAAGTCCTGTCTTGCTTTGGGGTCTGCCAGATTGGGAAGCTGGGGACTTTTTGCATTCTGCCTTTCAGAAGCATTGTTGGTCCTCTTCCTGATGTGTCTTAGGAGGGAGCTGTGGAGTGAATAAACTGTGCAGCACAAAAGCATTAACCACGTGACTGGAAAGAAAGGCTTGTTCAGTTCCGAGCCTGGCAGGGCGTGTCAGGAGCTTCTGTGGAATCCATCACTTTCCTCTGATGGAAGGCGTCATATCCCAAACCAGTTCCTGCCTGGGCTTCAGAACACAAAACAAAACTGTTCACCAGTGATGGGAAAAAGGACATTTGGTGTTCTTGTTGGCTTCCTGACTAATTATAAAGTGTTAATGACATTCTAAGGAAACTCCGTCTCCTTTGGGATACCTACAACTAAGGGAGGGTGACAGAAGGTGAACCAAAGAAAAGACTAGGACCCTCAAGAGAAACACAGAACAAAATGAATCAACCCCAAGACCTGCCAGAAAAGCAGCCCATTTTTTATTTATGAAAGAAAAAGACACCCACCTCAGTTACTTAGAAAACTATCACATGCTGTATTGGGTGGAACCAAGAGCTCTTAAAATCATCATAGCTGACATTCAAAACTCAAAGATGGGTTACTGCAAACTATTTCTCAAATTATAAACTAACAGAATAAGGGACAGACTCACTTTTTAATGTCCATTTTAAACGTGTGTGCTTAAAAACGGACAATTTCCAAACAGTAGGAATTTGGAAGCAAGGCGAGATTCTAGATAATAAAGCTATTAGCTTTCAATAGTCAAAGAAAATGTTCTAGCACACAGAGTCTTTATTAAGCTGCCTCAGAACAAGATCAGTACAATATTGCGGCTGCCCTCTGTGAATATTCTTTTTCCTTTGAGACAGGGTCTGGCTATGTGGCCTAGGCTAACACTGAACTCATGATCATCCTTTCTCAGCCTCCCAAGTACTTGGATTACTTGCTTATGCTGTCATGCCTAACATTATGAAATTATCTTTTAATTAAAAATATATTACACTTTATTTGTTTAGTGTGGATGTGTGTGTGCATGCATGTGTGTGTGTGGAGGGGAGGGGGGAATCAGAGGACAACTTCAGCAGCTGATTCTCTCCTTCTACTACATGGGTCCTGGGGCTTGAACTCAATGTTTTCTAGCTTGGCATCAAATTCCTTTATCCACTGAGCAATCTCAACCAATCTCTTATGAAAAGTCTTAACATCTTTTTTCTTGATGTGGGAGTGGGTGGGAAGGGGAGTTGGGTGGGGGATGGGGGAGGATATAGGGGACTTTCAGGATAGCATTTGAAATGTAAATGCAGAAAATATTTAATAAAAAAATTTTAAAATGCCATTAAATTCTGGAGCTTCAAATTTTATCTAGAGATGGAAGCTTGTTGGTCAAGAGTAATCAGTTTATTCTTCCTACACTCTGGGTTTTATCAGAGATGAGTTGCTGGGACTAAAAGAGGCAAGACCTTCCCTTGACTAGCTTAAAGGTCACAGGCAACATTTCCTTAATCATTTAAGGATTTATTTACTCGAAGTTGCTAGTATAAGAATTATTTATTTTTATTTGTGCATATGAATGTTTGCCTGCATGTACATATGTGGGCCTGGTGCCTGACTAGGGAAAGACAAAGGTATTGGATCTCCTAGAACTGGAGGGATGGACAATTGTGAGCTGCCATGTGGTTACTTAGAACAGAACCCACATCCTCTGCAAGAATAGCAACGCTCCTAACCACTGAACCATCTCTTGAGCCTCTTGTTAAAAGTTTTATACGACATGATAAATAGACTATAGAATGAGACATGAAGATCCAGAGAAAAGTGTCCATTTTTATTGTTACATTTTCCAAATGATCTAATAGAATAACCCTGAAGCAGCAACCTACTGTGCAACAAGGTAGTTCAGAGAATTTCTTTAGGGCCAGATACTCCAAAGAGAGTGTTGAATGCTAGCTTTAGGAAATAAGTTTTCTCATTGCTCTGATCCAGTTTGAGGAGTTGGAGTTCCATATTCTCTTCTCTGCTGTGCAGAGGAAAGATAAGGAATGTGGGAGAAGAACAGGAGGACATAGAGGGTCTTTGCTTCAGAGGCAGGCCCTTGCAGTAACTTCAATTGAATGCACTGCATCTGCTGAAGCACCACATTTGGTACAACACAGTCTGAGTATGCCAGAGACCAGGCCTGTTTTATTCCTTAACACTTGGAATTGTGCTTGTTTCTTAGTCTGTAGAGAGATAGTTGAAGGAAAGAATACATTTGTTATAATTACATCTTGTTACCCTGACTCAGTATCTTTCCACTCTTTTTAAGTGTTTGCATATAAGGGTTTTGGATAGTTCAAACTTGTTCTATAGATGAGGCTGTCCTTTTTCCTTCCTTTTGCCTCAATCTTTTGGGTGTTTAGATGATAGGCATGATAAAGAATCACAGCGTATGTGATGTGTTACCACATTCAGTCTATGAGTTGCTAGGGTTAGAATTCAGCAGTTGTTCATTCCAGGCAAATATTCTACCAACTGATTTACATCCCCAGTGTCAAGTAATTTTATTTTTATTATCTTATATAGAGTTGGGGATGGATTCCCGTGCTTAAGCACACACTGTACCCCTGAGCCATATACTCCCAGCCTCTATCAGTGCTTTCAGCATTCTCTGCGTTTCCCCAGCCCCTTTTGTTTTGTTCTCTCCTTTGTCTTCACTGTGGCTGTTTGAGACAGGGTCTCACTATGTAGCCTAAGCTAGGGAGGATATTCAATGGTGCTTCAGCCTCCTCCGTGCTAGGATTACAGATGTGAGCCACTACAGCTAGCATCCTCACCCTTTCTGATGTCAAGTTTGCTCATCAGCGTGTTTTCATGCTTCACCATTGATTTATTTCCTGTAGACGGCCTAAACAATAATTTTTAGCATCTCAAACTCTTTACAAATGCAGGTCAAGATATTATAAAGGCCAAATACAATAATCAGCCAGTAAAGGTGATAAGTTATTTCTCCACTGGTGAAATGAGACAATTCAAGCCAGATTAGATTTTATTAAAGGCAGGTTTATTGGGAAGCTGCTTTCAGAGAAGTTTGCTGAGCCCAAGGATTGAGGCCAGGGGAGTCAGCATTGGGAAAAGGGTGGGGGAGAATGAGAGACAGGGGGAGTGGAGAAAGAAGGAAGGAGGGAGGGAGGGAGGGAGGGAGAGAGAGAGCGCGCACAAAATATCTGGATTATATGGAGAGGAGACTCTGGGGGAAGGGCAGCCCTTGGGTGTTGGGGCCAGGGTATGCCAGGTAGGAACTGAGGGATGCTGAGAGAACCTGAAGGCAGGTCTGATTGGATGTATAAAATATGTATCTCAATTGCTTGTCCTGGGTCTGAAAGCAAACAAAAGGGGCTGGTTATTTTAAAGTATCTTTAATGGTGCATTCATTCTCCACTTTTAGAAGTGGTGAGGTATGTCTGCAATCCCAGCATCTGGAATGTGGAGGCATCAGAATCAGGAGGTCAAGGCAAGCTACACAGTGAGCTCAAAGCCAGCCTGGGAACCTGTCTCAAAAAGAGTGACTATGAGGCTGGAGAGATAGCTCAGAAGTTAAGAGCACATGCTTCTTTTGCAAAGAAACAGAGTACTCAGTACCTATGATGGGAGATTGACAACTGCGTATAACTCCAAATTCATAAGGATCATATGCCTCTAATCTCCATGGGCACATACACACATGTGCACACATACAACCTACACACACACACACACACACACACACACACACACAATTAAAAATTAAGTTGTCCAGCAGTCATTGTTTCGACCATAGTGCATTCCACTCTTCTCATCTTCCATTTCCTCACATCAGACCATACATGATTCTGTAGTGATCCTTCAAAGCGAAAGACCTACTGAACTGAAATTTTTGGCACAGTCCTGAGCTAAACAGAATATTTGGGAAGGAGTACTATAAGGCTTTCTGCAACTAGGACATGCTTCTCGCTAGCACCGAATTTACTATCATGTAAACTGTATTGCTTCAAGAAAACACAAAGAGCCGGAAACTGTGTTCAGGGGCATCAAAAGCACAGGGTCTTTTTAAAAAAAGCCTTGCTTCCTTTACACAAGGGCTGATCCAAGTGCTCACACTTTTACTTGCTTGGCTTCCAGAAACATACTGGAGTCCAAGAGCATAGAACCAAGTATCTTTGGCATCCAACAGGATTCAGGTGCTTACATCATGAAGAGAAAAATAAACAACTAGAATCCTTTTAGCTAAGCACACAGGCCCATTTCCTCTGCTAGGAAATGGCTTAAACCCCCATTCTCCCTTCTAGAATATTGAAGAGTAGAAGGGATTTGAAACAACCCAGACCTTTTATGTTCTACTGGGCATGGGACCAGTGAGCATACAAAGCCTAGGCTCAGAACTGTGAATGTCCTAGCCCCAGAGAACAGAAATGATCATGAGCACAGTTTTTCTCTCTATTTCGGGGGGGCGGGCATGCCAAACTGCTTCTCTCCCTGTTTCTTCCATATGGGCTACTTTGACAGTCTTGGTCCCTGTGATTCTCAATTCTCCTCCTACTTCAACACTAATTCCTGTCTCAGGTACATGCACAGCTCTACCGTGGAAAGCACCACATGGGCTGCGACTCAATCCTAGCATCCTTGAGAATTCATCCTCACTGCCAGCCTAACAGGATTTAACATCATCCAGGAGACTCAGCCCAGCACATGTCTATGAGGGAAGACCCACCCTGAATGGGGGCAGTCTGATTCCTTCAGCTAGGTTCTCAGACTAAATCAAGGGAGGAAGTAAATTGAGCTCTAGCATTCATCTGTGCCTCTACATTCTGTCTCCGGTACATGGGCATAGTGTACCAGCTCCTTCATTCATACTTCTTTATTCACCTGCCTTCCCTAACATTCTGTACTAAAGCAGCTATTACACAGACTGGTGAAATGAGTCAGGATGCTGGATATCAGGGTTTTTCCTTTGCTGGGTCGGTAGGTGGGGGCACTATCACCCCTTCACAAGGCAATACACTCTATAGCCTCCCCGCCCCATTCTCAGAATCTAGCAGGAAATCTTTTAATTTCTGACACCAAAGAGCAGCAGCAGCAGCAGCCCTCCCCACTTCCCCACAGTCTCTTTGGTGCTCAGGTTAGCCAATAAAATACCTTAGGCAATTAGAAGCCATCCTAGTCTCAGATTTCCTTCTATTTTGAGCTTCAGATATGTAACAGTTAAGAAGAAAAGAACAAATTTTGCTGAAGGCTTTGTGCAGCTACACTCATTGCTTTATAGCCCATCTGGGTATATACAATTTACTTCATCAAGGATTTCAGCTGGAAGTATTATCCCAGGCCCTACCTACAACAGAACACACACACACACACACACACACACACACACACACACACACACACTGGCATTCTAAGTCAATGCTGTATTTTTTTGTTGTTTTTTCTCTGTGTGTCTGTCTCTCTCCCCTTCCTTCTCCCTCTCCCCTCCTCACTCTCACTGAAAGAATGACAGGCCAAGGAAAAATTCCCCATCAAAGTGGGATTTGATGTCAGGTGGAGACAAATGAGAATTGCAGAGTGACTTCCTAGATGAAAGAAATGAACTGAAAGGGATTTGGCATTGTTCAATAGAACAAGATGCTGCAGTACATCCAATTCTGAGTTATAATAGTCCCTCACTGGCAGCTCCAGCCCAAGACTTTCTAAATTTTCGGAAGAGGCAACTGATCTCCTTTCCTAGGGGGAGAATTCTTCAGCTCTCTCAGAAAGAAGAAGCAACTTTGCCCTTCCGGATACAAATTATCAAGCTTCAGATAGGAAGTCTGGGTGAAGCTACTGTGGTGGAGAGGGAGGAAGCACAGAAACTTGAAAAATACAAATTTTCACGTGGGTTTTGTGAGCTAACAGAAGTGATCAGAGTGAGTGTGGGCCTTGTAAGTTTTTCTTTCTTTCTCTTACTAGAGGTTATCTGCAAAGCCTACAGGAAATGTTTGAGCAAATTTCTGTGCTATGTCTCAAGAGTGCCCAGTGTCAGTATAGCAATTTAGAGAATCAGTTGCTAACAACAGCAACTCTGACCCAGTCACATCCCCAACAACCAACTATGTTTGTTGTAAACTGACAAACTGATATTAATGATTCCTACCCAGAAAGGTAAGAAGGCATTTTTTTTAAAGTTAATGTTTCCATACTCATTTTGAATTGCCAAAACACTGAGGGACAGAATGTTGAATGGGTATGTTATAAGTAAATACATGCTGATTGTCCTTAATCTGAAAATCCAACAACTGAGATTGTACAAATTCTAAGACTTTTTTTTTGAGAACCAATTTGATACCACAGGGGATGGGGTGGGGAATTCACATCTCACCCAATGCGTTCCATCACAGTCAAAATGAAGGACGACTAAATTACTGTATAAAACCATCTTCAGCCTCTGTGTATATGGGCATAAAAGAAACAGAAATAAATTTCATGTTTAGACTTAGATTTGAACCCCAATGTATATTGTTGTATATATGCAACCATTTCAAATTCAGAAGAAAAAAATCCCAAACTTAAACCACTTGGGTTCCCATCAGTTTTTATAAAGAACATTTAGCATGCATAGCCAAATATTACTGGTAGAATATAGAGGACCCTGAGTATCCTCTAGAGAATTCTTCTAATTTTGCTAAATGTTTTCAGTTTCTAATAATAAAATGTCAGGAAAAAAAAATCACAGGCAAAACAATCACATCCTGTTGTCTGAATTAATGACTTAAGCTTCAATAGCCAATCATAGTGCTGAGTTTATGCAGGTGCCCGATAGTCAGTGTAATAAAGTCTGCCAATTTTCTTCCACATGCTTAAATGCTTTTGATTCATTTACATTTTGATGTTCTCCACAATCCTGAGGTTTTTTTAAGCAATTATTTTAAACTGGGAAAAACATGAAAATTAAAAACAAACCATTTCCCCCCTAGGATATAGCAGCTCTGGTTACTTAAGAAAAAAGGTTAGCAGACATGATGGTATATGCCTACAATTTAGCTCTCTAGAGGTGAAGTCTGGAGGATTGGGAAGTTCAAGGCTATTTTAGGCTACAAAGACAGAAAAAAGAAGGGAAGAGTACCCTATGTCTTTCAGAAAGGCTACCCTGATTTATTTTTCTGTGATCTCTGTGGAAACTGGAGCAGGACTCTTCCTATGGTGCTTGTGGGGAATCTCCCAGACTAGATTACAACACCCTTAGCACAGAACCAAAGTCTTAGCTGATTTTATCATCCAGGATGTAGTGGGCCACTGGAAAAATGCTTCCTTGTCTAAGAATGGATTTGCTGCATTTACTTGTAGAGAGAGACACAGGACTAGGACCTATAGTAATTCCAAGTCTGCACTGCATGGCTTAGTGCTTAGAAACCTGACTAGAGGCAACAAAGGAATGAAGACAGGACAGTGACACAGACACACAAACAGAGAAGCTGGGTTCAGGTTGACTGCACATGCTCTACTCGAATGGCACCAACTACCACACAACCCTGACTCTCAGTGCTTTTATTGTAAACAGGACAGGGGGAGGAGTTAGTTACCCTTGGTGGGAGGTGTCTGTAGGCCAGCAATCTAAGGCTGGAAACATCTTGGAGGAGGAGGAGGAGGAGGAGGAGGAGGAGGAGGAGGAGGAGGAGGAGGAGGAGGATGTAGTTGCTAGTTTTTTTGCACACACTGGTCAATCTTTTTTTTTTTTTTTTTTGGTTTTGGTTTTGTTTTTTTCGAGACAGGGTTTCTCTGTGTAGCCCTGGCTGTCCTGAAACTTAATGTGTAGACCAAGCTGGCCTCGAACTCAGAAATTTGCCTGCCTCTGCCTCCCGAGTGCTGGGATTAAAGGCATGCACCACCACGCCCAGCTTACTGGTTAATCTTTTATAAATATTTGTACTTGCACACACTGTCAACATTTGAACTCAGATCCAAGGAAGGCTTTTTCCATGGATTTGAAACACTAGACTTTGACATGACCGTGGCCATGTCAACAATACACCTTCCCTCAGGACTTCACTCTTTCCAATAGTCAACCTTCCGTGGCTCACCACATCTGCATATGGCAAAGTTAGACTCCAAATACTGAGGATGAAATAACGGGTTTAGAGCAAGAACCTCTCTCTAACTCTGCATTCCCTGGGCTCACTGAGTGACTCCAAAGCACCCCTAAGCCCCTTTCCTCCCCACTGAACTTCTGATGGACTGTTGTTTTGTGGCAGGATGGTAAACTCTCCTGGGTATTAAAAACACCAACACCCTAGTTAAGGGTCCTCAGTTTTGTTTCCACTTGCCTGTCATTTGATTCTCAGGACCATCTACTCTGGTGCTTCTCACCCTTCCTAATGCTGCGACCCTTTAATACAGTTCCTCATGTTATAATGATCCACAACTATAAAATTACTTTGTTATTACTTCCTAACTGAAATGTTGCCACTGTTATGAGTCATAATGTAAATATTTGACTCCAAAGGGGCCATCCATGACTCACAGGTTGAGAACCACTGACTACTTGTTTTCCAGTGCACAAAATTATCATGTAAATCTGTTCTCTACTGGAAGCTCTTTTTGTCTCTCGGGAGACAATTGACATGTCCAGAAATATTTTTGGTTGCCACATCTGGAAGTGGATTCTACTGGGACCTAGCAGGTTGCGGTCAAAGGTTTTAAATGCTGCTCCAAATCCTACAGTCCACAGAATATCCTAAGCCCACCTTCCCATACAGAGGTGGACCATGCCTAGGGTTGTAGCTTAATTAATAGAGAGCTTATTGTACATGATCAAAATCCTGGGTCTGACTCCAAACAATGCATAAAACAGGCCCAGAGGTACACACCTGTAATTCCAGTACTTGGAAGATAGAGGAAAGGAGCTCAGAAGTTCAAGGTAATTGTCTAGAACATAGCCCAAAGCCAACCTTGGCTACACGAATGAGATACCATGTAAATATAAATAAATAAATAAATAAATAAATAAATAAATAAATAAGAAGTCCAACTTCAAGTATCCAAAGTGCTCAGATTGAGGCACCTGACTCTATTCTAGCTGTCTGACTACCGAGGTTTTCTAGGGGCTGGTAAAGAGATTTAGTAGTAGAGTTCTTGCCGACCATGCACAGTGTACTAGGTTTAATGTCTAACACCTCCACAAACATATTAACAAAGATGGGTCTAGGGTTTCATGGTCAAACTCCTTTGCTTCCATTTCCCTAAAAACACGGTACATATACTCAGACCTCATATAAAGAGCTGCACACCCATGTATTCCAGAGTACATGTGCGTCAACTGTTGTTACAGGTCAAACTGACTCCAGCAAATGACATTCAATGGGGCTGTTCTTTGCACTAAGCATCTTATATACAGGGACTAATGTTCTCATCACAATCTGGAGAATGTAGAGATTCTAAACTTGAAAGCTATATTCATTATATAGATTCAATGTTTAATTAAGAGTTTGAGAGTTTGAGTTTTCTTTTGAAGACAGGTTGCCTTAGCTCTCTCATAAATTTGTGTTATTTAACATGCAATTAGTAATGTCCCCCTCATTTGAGACACGTAAGTCCACCTTTTCTTCTCTCAGTGTGAAACTGATGTCCCAAATAAGCATAATCATTCACAAGTCATGCAAAATCCTCTTTTCTCAGCTCAGCAAGAAGCCATCAAATACTTCCTAAGGAGAAGCATCAATTACTTTATAATATCAGAACCATGCTATATCTTTGTTGTTATACATAATTGAGGCAACTGTGTGGGAATGGCAACTTTGGAAAGCTCTAATGACAGATCTATTAATATAGTATTGAATGTCACAGTGAAAAAAAGAAAGGTGCTAATATAGAGTATTGTTGGATCCAGCCCAGTTCTTGGCATAAGGCTTGTTATCAACATGGCTAATCGAAGAAGCAAAGAAAGCGTAACAAGAAGCAACAAACGGATGTGATTTTTAAAAGACAAATCCAGTGTTTGCATCTGCAATTGATATGTTCTCTAACAGCACCTGAAAATGGTTTTAGCTGAATTTCATTTTATCATTAAGACATGTCCATACATAATTTTCATATTCACATCAACATTTTACAACAAAAAATGTAAAAATTACATTTTTTTCTTCTAGACAGAATAAAAGTGTTCAAATAGAAAATATTTAATGGTCAGATTATTTTCTTGAGACAGGGGTTTGCTTTGTAGTCCTGGCTGGCCTGAAACTCACATACATTCACCTGCCTCTGCATCCAGAGTGCTAGGATTAGAGCCATTTGCCACCATGCTTAGCTCAGAAATTTTTTACAAAGCATTTTTGTTTTTGTCAGCATCTGGGCAAAAATGTACAGGATAAACTTTTTTGTTAACACATAGAGCTGATGGTTCATTATTAGTTTATTTTCTTCCCCTCCCTCTGAAGTGGAAATTTTAGGGTTCTTTGGAAAGTGGAATGGATGGTGCTTTGCTAAGGCAAAGATGTGAAGGAATGTTTAGCTTAAGTGGGCACAGGTAAAAGGATGTTCTGCTAAAGCAAGCATGTGAAAGAACACATGACGAAGGATTCTTCGATGATGACATGCATGTATTGGTCTGCCTTACATCGTGTAGCTGAGCTGCATTCATTGAGACACCATAGAGAAAGGCACCAAAAATCTTCTGGTGGTGTACTGCAGTTCCTTCCTTCCTTCCTTCCTTCCTTCCTTCCTTCCTTCCTTCCTTCCTTCCTTCCTCCCTCCCTCCCTCCCTCCCTCCCTCCCTCCCTCCCTCTCTCTCTCTCTCTCTCTCTCTCTCTCTCTCTCTCTCTCTCTCTCTCTCTCTCTTTCTCCTTAACTTCCTTTTCTTTCCAGGTTGCAAGTAGCACAAGTTGGCCTTGAACTCCTGATATTACTGCCTATGCTTCTTGAATGGTGGTATTATAGGCCTGTACCATCACACACACACACACACACACACACACACATACACACACACACACACACAAACACACACAAACACACACACACACACAGCTTGGATTTTTCTTTTGATTGGTTTGTTTTCTTTAATATGTATGATTGTTTTGCTCACAGGTATAACTGTGTACTGTATACTTCCTGGAGCTGGAGTTATGAATAATTGTGAACTGCCATGTGGTTACTGGGAATCAAACCCAGGTACTCTGAGAGAACAAGTGCTCTCAAACATGGAGCCATCTTTCCAGCCCAGAATTTTAGTTTTTAAAGAGAGGTTTGGTGATCATCTACAGTCCCCTGGCTCTGTCTTTGGAGGGAAGCTGATATCTGTGGATATTTTGTATCTATTTGATGACAAGGGACTGACTCAGGGAGAGATGGTAGTCATTGAAGAGGGAATATAGCTTATTCGGGTCAAAGATGATTAAGTTTTAGCTCTGAGATCATAGAAAATGAAGTTGTAGCTATCTAAATCACCCCAAGAAAACAATGTGAGAGAAAATGGTTGATGGGTTCCCTAAAGATTAGGACTGAAAAGGATCAAGCTAACACTGGATAAAAATGAAAGAAAAGAAGTCAGTACTACAGTCTGTAGCATACTGGGAATGAAATGCATGGGAAGACAAGCTGGTACGCTGAGGCTACAGACGTGAAGGTCAGGGTTTTATAGTTGGAGAATGCTTAGGAAATGGGAAGATATCTGAGAATCAGGAAGTTAAACATAGGATACCCACTCCGAGCTTGGAGAACAAGGATGTCATTAGAAATTTTTGTAGAATGACTTCTGAGTTGCCATGTATGGGGAGGCTGGGTTGTTATAGACAGAAGGCAAACAAGCAGAGAAGAAAAGGGAGATTTCTTTTCTGGAGGACCAGCACTTCCTCGAGTGGAAGTTGAAGAAGAAAATGTCATGATCAGAGAGTGAAGGAACAGGCCACTGTTTTTGTTGTTGTTGTTTTCCTCTTCTGTTAGTTAAAATAATATTCTCAAAGTCAAAGGGGTTGGTGCCTAAATCTGGATTCTTAACCATATTTTGTAAATAAAGATTTATTGACACACAGCCTTATTCACTTGATGATGGATTTTTCTGGGGCTACCTTTAAAGACTGGAGGGGAGCTGAATAAGTGCAACCCTGAAGGAAAAAAAATGTTAACTCTTAGGCCCTTTAAGAAAAATTAGTTAACCAAATTCTTGGTCAATTTGCTCTAGAAATTTGTAGAAAACAAAACAAAATAGCACAACTCCTCATACTTCATTTGATGTTTCTAGCCATTTGCTTTCTCCTTATGACAAAGCAGAAGTGCCCTGTGGTCCTGCTAATGGACCCATCCTTACTGCTATTTTGAAGGGCTATTTATTGTAATACAGAGTAAGTCAACGGTACTCTCATCGAGATGAATGTTCCTCTCCATTGAAGCTACAAACTAATATTAAAGCAAACCCACTTCTGTCTTTTGTATAGGCTTTGCGTCAGGGATGTTTATGGCCACACTAATGAGCAGATGGGACATCACTTCTTGATTGCAGAAAATCTGGAGATTTAAGTGAAAAGGAAATACTTTTGTGACTGCCTTTGTCCTATCAAAGTGAATCAAAGTTAATAGCTTGTGGTTGGCTTGGCAGTTCACAAGAAAGGGAGAGGTTGTCAGAGAATCAAAAATCAGAGTTTCCTGTTTTTGAAGATGTATTTCAATAATATCACTGAGGGCTTCAAAGACAAAAACCGGCTGTTCACCAGAGCCAAGGCAGCCCCAAATGCCTTTGTTTGCTTTACTGTGATGCTGAAGGGTCAAGGAACCTTTTCCACTGCTTTCTTCTCGCCGCTCCTTGCTGTGGTTATTTTGCTGTTGTTGTTATACTATTGAGATTCATGCTGAAAATTCAATTAAGTACTCGTAATTTTGACTTTCTTGGCCTAAGTAAGTAATTATGGAGAAATTAGGAAAGATTTGTAACACCAGAACATTTTTAAAGTTGTAACCGGCTACACACAAGCATGCTGGAACAGCAGTTTGATAATAGGATAGGTAATAGATCTATCCTGAGTTTTCCAGTTCATGGTTTTTATATTGTGCTATCAACATTCTTCTCATTTACCCCCTTAGAAAATGAAAAGGTGCTTCTTAGGGTACTTTAATCTGCCTTACACACCTTACTCTTGTTTATTATTAGACATAGCCCACACTCTTTTCTTCCTTAATTTCTTCTTTTTTTCTTATTTTATTTATGTGTATGTATATGCATATGTATATGTGAATGTGTATGTGTGTGTGCCTATAAGTTCATGTAGGTGTCCAATGAGTTCATGGATCCTCCAGAACTTCAGTTATAAGCAATTATGAATTACCTAATGTGAGTACTGGGAACAGAACCCAACCCCTTTGCAAGAGCAATATGTACTCTTAATCACTGAGCTATCTCTCAGTCCACCCTGCCTTCTTCTGTTTATTTGAGAGTCTCATGCAGCCTAAACTGGTCTTGAACAGTCTATTTAGTGGAGTCTGGAATTAAATTTCTGATCCTCCTGCTTCTATGTCCAAAGTGCTAGGATTAGACACTCATCACCATGCCAGAGTTTTATGTGATGCTGAGGATCAAACTCAAAATTTCCTGCATACTAAGCAAATACTTTACCAACATCCTCAACCTGACCTAAGCTGTCTTTAAAGTATGGTAGTTACCTACTATTGTCCAACTCTGAGGCCAAAGCTATCTTCTTGGACTTCTCTGTCTTTTCCACTTGTGTTCTTGTGTTCACACCTATGACTTTGATGTGATTGGTAAGTCTTCCAAATAAATCCAACAATATTAGTTTTTTGTTTAGAAGTTGGACCTGCTGTGCCAAGTCAGAGGATTACAGTCAACCTATATTACATCCTTCAGTACAGAATTCTGCAAAGGCCATTCACAGAACAGATGAAAAATTGAGCTTTGATTCAAAACCTATGTGGCCACTACAAACAAGAATGGTTTGATCTTCTGCCACAATTTAATTTAGAACTTTAAAAAAATTAGATTTATTTCATTTTTTATATACAGGTGTTTTTTTCCAAAATGTCTATGTACTTCCTGCCTGCCTGGTACCCGAGGAAGTCAGAAAAAGGCACCAGATCCCTTGAAAGTGGGATCCCTTGGAGTTTCAGTTGGTTGTGAGCATTTATATATCTGCTGAGAACTGAACCTAGGTTCTATGTGAGAATGTTACTCTCTCACAGCAAGGCAACCTCTGTAGTCACTCCAATAAGATTCTTGAAGAAGACAAGGTTCTTGGGAATCTCTTTTGGATGTGCGACTTTAGGCTCAGATCAGTCCAAAATGTTCCTTTATAAACTGTATTGGCTATAGAAGCTATGTTGCCTGATTTTTTTTACACTTGATCTTTCTTAGCAAAAGGCTGAGAAGCAGTGTTGTCTGATTTTTTTTTAATTTGAAATATATGCAAGAACAGATGTCTATAGAATAAGAAATTTCTAATGACAGTTTTGTAATTTGTATCCTCTGAGTTTTCTATAAGGAAATAGTTTCCTGGGATTATTCTTTTCCTATATAAGTTAGATATGAAGGTCTGTGCCACGGACATCCCAGTGCAGAGCTTGGCAGGCCTAAAAACCTACAAGCACTCATGAGACACATGGGTTTCAAAAGAAACTCTTTCTCCTGGGTAGACATTCTCACAACCAGATTTATCCCTGCACAGTCTGGCATATGGATCTACGTGTTTATTTAGTGGGAATTTTTATATTAAGCATAGAATGAATCTTGACATAAGCTAAGATTTCCAGCGTTCCAACAGTCCTAGAGAATTCATGATTTTCAGAGGGAATTCAGATAACTCTCTAGGGACAGGGAGACTAATTAGCATTACAAAGGTAGAAGCCAAAGAAGCTCAGAGCTGGCCTACAGAATGTTTGCTAAGGGCAATCANCTCCTTTGTATTGTGTCATTGTAACTTGATGGATGTACCTGGTTTCTTCCCCACTGTATAAAAGTTTGGTGCTCAATCTCTCAATTACACTCAGATTCATACTCCCTTGTGTGGTCTGTTTGTCATTCGCCGAATCTTTGCCCACTTGCTCAAGAGAACTCGACCCACGCAGACAAGGGACTTGAGAGGGTCTGCGGCAGGTCTGTAAACCTCACAGAGCTGACGTTGTTTCCAGGACATCACACAAATAGCCTCAAAGGGGGAAATTCTTTTCATAATAATATCAGGTGAAGGTATACAATCTCAATACTACAAGGAGAGGGCTGGCTAACTGAAAACTGGAGATGGGGTACCTGTCATCATCACTATAATCATACTTTTTGAAGTATACATCAACCATCTAGGGATATAGGCAATCACCAACAGGGCTCCAATGATGTTTTAGGCAAGATTTTCGGGGGTTGCAGATGTAGCTAAGTTGGTAGCAAGCTTTTGCATAGAACACACAAAGCGCAGAGTTTGAACTTCAGTGCCATAGAAGGTGGAAATGGTAGTGTACCTCTGTAGTTCCAGCACTCAGGAGGATCAGAAGTTCAAAATCATCTTCAGGTACATATGGAAGTCAAGCTGAAATACATGAGATCCTGATACAAACAAAACTAAACCAAAAAATAAAAGAGATTTTTCTGTATTAAAGCCAATGCATATTTTGTCTGTTTGAAACAGGGCTTTCCTATATAGTACAGGTTAGTTGCCATATTCAGTCCTCCTGAGAGTAACCATCGTGTCCATCTAGAAAGCTTTTGAATAATCATATAGAATTTTAGAGGTGCTTATTGACAAAAATTTATCTATCATTTTAATGATTTAAAATGAATGATTACTAGTCAGACATACCTTATCAGTGTTTAGTACTGAACTGTCCCTGAATCATCAGTTCATTCTGTTTAGACTCCAAACGGACTGGGATTTATGTCCTCACTTGAACTTTGATTCCATGTTAATTCATCAACAAAAGGAATTGAGACCGTCATGAACTTTAGCTATTAGCATTCACCACGGCGATTGCCTAGATGACTGTAAAACATCATAACAAGAGGTTATAGCCTAGTCTCATAAAATCAGAATTATAATGCCTTGCAAATTATTGTTGCTGAAAATCTGCACAACCCACACATCATGCTAATTATGAGCAATAATTACTCATGCAGACGACTTTCCTAAGTAGTCCACAGACTTCCATCAGGGTTTCCTACTTGCAACAGTCACAGCATTTTCCTAACTCTAAACATAATGTGGACTCAGGACAGAAGATCATGGTGTACACACTCTTGGTATGCCTTCTTAGAGCACAGTTAACATTATGTAAGTTTTCAGTATAGTTCTGGGATACTCATAAAACGTCTCTGGCATTGGCTCTTTCTTCCTCAGTCACTCTAAGTAGAAGCTTGTACCAACTGATATGTAGTTTTAGTTTATGTTTTTTTGTTTTCCTTTTGAGGTGAGGTCTTTCTGTATAGCCCAGGCTGTTTTCCAACGTGTAATCTTCTTGCCTTAGCCACCCAAAGATTTGGTATTACAAGAGGGTGCCACCGTAACTGGCTCTTTCTTTCTTAATAGGACCATACTAAACATCATGTGATATCTTTTTTTTTAACCTAACAGCATATTGTGGGCATCCATGTGTATTATGACTAATATATGTGCCTTAACAAATGGTGGTATAGTATCCTACTGTATCTGCAATAGTTTAACCAGTTGCTTCCTGATAGTTACATTCATTCCAGATCACCTGCTTACTTATAGAAACATTTTTGTGACGGTTAGTTTTAATTGACAGCTTGACAATAGAGTCACCTAGAAGGAGAGTCCAATGATGGATTGTCTAGATCAGGTTGGCCTGTGGGCATGTTTACTTGTGTAAATTCCTAGAAATAACTTAAATAGCTTGCTTGGAGTCTATTTTAAAACTGTGGGATTTGTCACTGAATTGCTTATCCCCAAATTGTCCCAGCTTACAATTTCTTATTTTTAAACTATAAATGTCATTATAACTCCTTTAAAGCCATTGTTATATTAAGGCATATGCCATTACTATTTAGTACTTTGCCCCATTTTATTAAATACTTCAAAAAGTCCTTGGTGTTTTGTTTTAACCAATAAAGAGACGGCTCAAGCACACTAGGAATGGTTGTCAAGTTTGAAGACTCAAAGTTAGAAAAGATGTTCTCTCTAAACAACTAATGAGTGAGTAAAAGAAAGTGCAAATGAGTGAAAGAAAAAAGTATCTCTGGAATAATAATTATTGCCAGGTTGTGGTGGCCCACACCTTTAACCCCAGCACTCGGGTGACAGAGGTAGGCAGATCTCTGAGTTCAGGGTCAGTCTGGTCTACAAAATGAGTTCCAGTACAGCCATGGCTGTTACACAGAGAAACCCTGTCCTGAAAAAAAAAGAAAAGAAATGAAAAGAATAAATAAACAAACAAATATTACAACTAAATCTGGATGTGGTAGCTCATGTCTGTAATTCCAATAAAAACAAAACAAATCTTTTGAAGTGGGTGGATTTTTACAGTTTATTGCTTCTCCCCAACCCCCAACTTGGAGACAGAGTCTTACTGTGTAGCCCTCCCTATAGCCTAGAACTTACTAAGTAGATTAGACTGGCCTTGGATTCAGAGATCTGCTTCTTAAGTGCTGGCATTAGAGCTGTGGCATCATGGCCAGTGATTGACCCACTCTTATTCTTAGGAATGTTTTCCCTTTCTGAATAAGGTATCTCTTTTTCTATTTCTATATAACAAACAAAAAATCAAAAGGCAAAACAAAACCACAGTCCAATATGCCCCATATCAAAGGAAAGACATGATGCACTCAGTGACTCACACACTGTCCCTTTGAGATGTCATCCTCTACTTTAAATCTAATGAAAGTGGCCTCTTCTCCTTGATGCTCAAATTGTTCTTCTAGACACAGTTTGGTTTGTCTGGCTTGATATGGGTGGTGTTATTTCATGTCCGGAAGTAAACCTGATGGCTATCTTTGTTCTTAGAATTTTCTTGTTAAATGAGGCTACAGTCACTACAACATTTCAGTTTTACACACTGCTTATTCTACTACCATTGATGGTTTTCATCCAGTGAGGTAATTGCTCTGGCTTTTGTACAAATCCTATTGTAAATTTGAATGGGGCCTCCCTACACCTTCCAAGGGGGCCTGTTTTTGATATGTTTGCTCTGTGTAACCTATGAACTTTCTGATCTCTCTCAAATTTGATTTCTGCCCAGCATTGTCCTCAGAAATCCCTCATCAGAATCCTCCTGGGTATAAATTGAAGTGCAATTTCCTAGAAGCAGTCTAGGTCTTCTGAATCAGATTTTCTGCTGGGGAAACAGGGGCTTGGCTGGCCTCAAATCTTGAGACTGATGTTGCCTTTGAAAGTGTAATCTTCCTGCTTGACTTCCAGAGTCCTAGGAGAACGCATAACCACCACAACCTGTCTATGAACTGCTGGAGACCAAACTCATGACTATGCTTGCTGGGTAAGCCTTCTACCATCTACCAACAGGGTTACACCTCAGACTATTTCTTTTTCTTTTTCTTTTTCTTTTTCTTTTTCTTTTTCTTTTTCTTTTTCTTTTTCTTTTTCTTTTTTTCTTTTTTCTTTTTCTTTTTCTTTTTCTTTTCTTCCTTCTTCTTCCTTCCCTCCCTCTCCCTCTCCCTCTCCCTCTCCCTCTCCCTCTCCCTCTCCCTCTCCCTNCTCCCTCTCTCTCCCCTTCTCTCTTTGAACACAGTCTTACTCTTTAACCCAGACTGATCTTGAATTCATGACAGTCTTCCTGCTTCCAACTTACAAGTGGTAGGGCTTCAGGCATGAACCACCATGGTTGACTTGAATCTTAATTTCAAGGGATGGGTTAAGGAAACAACATTCTCTCTGAACACATACACAAGTGTGGGCTGTGTGGCCTTATCTTACACCCAGGGTCTTCCCTTGTGCTTCCTCACCAAATTCTTCAGCGTCTTTATTTTGCCCACTTAGAAACTGCCTCCTATATAGATTACAAAAGTGTGCTTTCCTAAGAAAGAGCATGATCTTTTGATGTGCTTTAAGGCAAGGGGACAGAAAGAAGTTTCCATGTGAAGCTGTCAGGTTCTGTCCTGAGCCTCAGGCTGACCCACAGATGGGTTGAGTCATCCACAGGAAGGGTGATGAGGTCATCTAGCCTGAACTGAGAAATGTCAGACCCAACTAAGTCAAGCCATGTTCTTGGACCCATAAATAGTTTCAGGATGAAACAAATGATTTACTGATATCAGAATGGCCAGACTAGTTCCTTTGGTTATCTCTTGGGGTATGTGGTATCTGTTCTTGAGACTTTAGGCATTACTCTTAAACACTTTGTGCATTCTCCAAGCAGACTGGGACTGCCCCAGACTTTGACCTTGATGGCTTTTATTTCATGAATAATTCCAAGAACATAGATTATGTGATTAGTTAGGCCTCAGAGAAGAGGAAGCTGCTGACTAGAAGCAGTTCGAAAGAATAAGGGGAAATACAGATATAGGCAGAGGCCTGAGAAGGCAGAGTGTGGCATTTTGGAAATTTTGCTTTTGTAGAACTCACCATTCCATGATGATAACACATAACATTAAGTGGGGAAAATAAAGACATAAAAACTGAGCCAGCCTTGCTGGTATATGCCTATAATCCTAGCACATGGAAGATGTAGGCAGGAGGGCTAGGAATTCATTCTCGTCTTTTAAAAAAATAGAGAGAACTAAGAAACAAACTAGATATAGAAATTGAATATCTCCAACTTCAAGACTTTACCTTTAGACTACGTTCGTGTTTAGAAAAGCATAAGTGTTGGTGATGAAGTATGATAGTGCTTAGTTGGGAACATGGAAGCAGAGAATGATGAAAGGCAAAAAGGCTTTTCGTGGGTCAGGGATTTGAGTCAGACAATGTCCCGGGGGTTGCAACTCAATTCTGAATTTATAGTCAGAGTCTTTGTGAATTTATAGATTTTTGTTTGTAAAGGGAAAGCAGCAGTCTAAAAATCAACATTCAGCTTCTATTTGATTGACCTAGATTTCTTTTAGCTTTGGCTGATTACCGAAGCATTAGCAAAATGCTTCCCCACTAGTGTAGACATTTAAGCTGAAAATCCAATATGCAGGCAATTAGAATCAATGTTCACTGCACAAGAATAAGTGATAGCTCAGATGTTTTCCTTCACACAGAGCGAGGGGGCGGGGAGGGACCCAAAGCCATGCTCTGACATAGTTTTATAAATATTACCTCATTTCAGACTACTCTAGCAATGCCATCAGAAAGTAGGAAAGGTAAAACACAAATTCTAAAATGTAATTCAAGAGTGCTATGCCTAATTGTATCCCTTTGATATTTGAGGTTCCAAGGTATTGAGGTGGCTAAGTAGATAAAGACACTTGCTGAACAATCCTGAGTAGCTGAGTTCCAGTCAGGGAACCCACTTTGGAAAGAGAGAAATATCATCCTCTGACCTCCATGTCTGCACACCTGCATTCACACATACGGACATTTCCCATGCATACAGTAATTAAAATTTTAAAAAATCACACTTGTGTTTAAGAGAAAAATAATAATAAATGTTAACAATTGACAAAATGAAATATTAAAACAATACCATTGTGCTCATTTAGTTTGCCTATGTGAATATTGTCTCAACAGGACAAAAAGAAAAAAATAATGGAAATTAATGGTAGAGTTCCCAAGGGAGGAGCTAGAGAAAGTACCCAAAAAGCTGACGGGGTCTCCACCCTTATAGATGGAAGAACAATATGAACTAACTAGTACCCCCTGAGCTCATGTCTCTAGCTGCATATATAGAAGAAGATGGCCTAGTTGGCCATCACTGGGAAGAGAGGTCCCCTTGGTCATGCAGACTTTATATGCCCCAGTACAGGGGAACGCCAGGGCCAAGATGTGGGAGTGGGTGAGTAGGGGAGCAGGGCGGGGGATGAGGGAGGGTTTAGGGGACTTTCGGGATAACATTTGAAATGTAAATGAAGAAAATATCTAATAAAAATTGAAAAAAAAGAAATAATTAAGTAAGGGAATTTAAAACTTAAATGTTATATGACTTTCCATATATAGCCTCTTCTCTGCAGGGACTCCTGGCGTATGAAGGGGGTTATAGGAGGCCACTCTCTTCCAAGAGTTGTTAATGCCGCAGGGGTGATTAATGCATCCTTCTCTAACCTGGTACATAGCCTATGATGGGAATCTGGTCAGATGAAATCTTGCCCACAGCTTCTGGCCTCTGTGCTTTTGTTCTTTGTCATGATCTCTGCCTTGTGGGTTGCTCAAACAGCACCACAGAGATCTAGACTAGACTCCACACCACCTTCTTGGATCTTCCTGCACCATTTTGCAGGTATCTTCCCGAGGCCATGTGTTTCCCTGAGGCTAAGGATTTAAAATTTGCCCTCTTCACGTTCAGCATATAATAAAGACATAGTAGCAGAGCAAAATACTGGGGAGCATGGAAGAAGAGGAGAAACAAGATATAATCGGAAATGAAAGGAAACTTCCTAGAGAAAGAGAAAAGAACCAGCTCTGGGCACAAAGCAGAAAGCAGTTTAAGCTGAGGCTGGAGCATCTCCCGTGGAAAGAGGTGGATGCTTGAAATGGCTGGAGGAGGGTCCATGGAAGATGAATGGTGGTTCGGCATCTCTAAGACAAGAAGTCACTAGACTGAAAGGTCTTCATTTCATTTCAACCTCTGTGAACTGCAGAACAGCTAGGTGGCAAATGACCTTGATACCTGACTCAGAGCAAGTAATTAAAGGTCCTGGTCTTTTGGGCGAGATGAAAATGACTTTCATGATCTCACCTTTCAGTAGCCTCCTGTTCCCAAGAGTGACTGCTAGCTTGATTAGATGGGAGCGAGGTCTCAAGTCGAAGAAAGCCCCTGGCCTCTGAAAAGGTAAATTGATTTATTCTTGAAGATGTAGATTACAGCCTTCATTTGAATGTAAGTGAGAGCAGCCACATGCTGAGTTAAATGATGAGCAAGCAGAATGCTTAAAGAGGCAAAGGCTCATTTCTTTTTTTTTTTAACGTTTAAAAAATGTTTTTATTATGATGTTAATGTTAATATGTGACCTTGAGGGTAAACAAGATACGAAAGGTTATGGCTCATTTCTTATGGACAGCAAATAACACTTGGCTTTTGTTCATCAGCTAGTACTTTAGCTAGTTAATCTTTTAGAGACAAAGCCAAAACAAAACAAAACAAAACAAAACAAAATCTTGGAGACATGGGCAGATGTCATGTTTTTTACTGACATCTCTCTCTTGATCTGTATATTCCCAACATTCACATTGATACTATTTAATAAATGATGAGTATAAGCATCTCACAGTTTAAGTTATTGTTTCCTAGATATGATGGTACATACCTATAATCCCGTCACATGGGAAGCTGAGACAGGAGGGCTGCTGTGATTTTGAGTCCGACCCGGGCTGTATTTTCTATTAGATTTATTGGGTATGTATGCATGTATAAATGTGCGCATGCCAAAAGTACATGTGGAAGTGAGAGGACAACTTGCAGGAGTTGGCGCTCTTTTTCCACCATATGGAATCATCTCAGTAGCCCTCCATTTATTTTTAAAGCACTTAGAGAGGCTAATGGTTGTTGAAAAAGGTCAGTGGTATAGAGAGAAGAGCAGGAAGAGATATGATCTTAAAGAGGCAGGGAAGACCTTTTCTGGGAAAATGAACTTGTCGCTTCATTTCCTGAGGATGAATCAGCTCTGCAGCTTGGAAACGAGCAATCAAAAGACTGCTGGCACTGAGCACGTCTATTAATGAAGACATATTCTGTCTGGAAACAGCCACCATTAAGGTCCACTTCTGATACTGTATTTGGATTCTAAAAGGAACAAGAGGCCAGAAGCTATATGCTCTCCTGAAGAAACAGTGGCAATTTTTTCCACCTAAAATACACTCTGCCCCTGTGAAGGGGACTTCTTCAGTTTTCTAAATGCAATCATAGCTTGTGAAATGAAGTACATCTGAATTCTCTCCTCCATTTTCTCTCCATCCCCTCTCTTATTCTCTCCCTCTGTCTCTCAGTTTTTGTCCCTGTCTGTCTGCCTGCCTGTCTGTCTGTCTTTATCTGTATCTCTTTCTGTTATCACATGTGCAACATCAATTAATGCTCAATTTCTAGGCTAGGAGCTCAGAAATTATTCTATAACAGCACATTCAAAAGTACTTTCATATTATGATAATATTTAATTTCTGTCTAGGCAATTTTCTGAAGTAAATTTCTTGGTGGTCACTTTAAATAAACAGTCAGGAATATTTTCGATTTCCCAGATTATTTTCCAGTGTTTTAGATGTACAGCAACCAAACCAACTGTAACATCTTGCCTACAGCCAAGTAGTTATTAGCACAATTTTGTAGGTATCCTTTTCTATACAGTAGCCACCACTTACACATGGCTGTGGCATGTGAACAACGAAAAGCATCATATCCACATTCAGATGGTCTATAAATATAAAATGCATTCCCAATCTTGATGGCTTATTTTGAAAAATTAGTATAAAACATCTCCATTGTATCTCTGTGTTTGAGGCCAACCCAGTCTATATAGCAAGTTCCAGGCTAGTCAAGTGCTCCATATTAAGATCCTGTCCCTCAAATAGCAAAAACAATGAATATGCTATATTATCTCTACAAGTATCAATACACTTATGAAAAATCTTTCAAAATTTAAGATTCAGTGGAGGGGCTGGGGATGTCGCTCTAGTTGGTCGAGTTTTGCCTAGCATACATGAAGCTCAGGGGTCCATTCCCAACATTACAGAAAGGTGTTGGTATGGGATGGTAATTTCAACACGTGGGAAGTGGAGGCAGGAGATTCAGTTTGAGTCCACTAAGCAACATGAGACCCTGTCTCAAAAAGGAAAGCAATTTGGTGGAATTTTTCAATTATGCATGGAGTTCATTCTTAGGGCTTGGATTTTTTTCCGATGGAGATCTCCTCTCTATGGAATAGAATCCAGGCTTCTTTGAGTCTATCTTGGGCCCCAGTCAATAGACACTCACAGCCTTAAAATCCTAGCATATTTCTTCTTGGAAAGAAGAAGGAAACAGAGCAAGCAAATCAAAGAATCAAGAGCATGAGCCTTGGATGTTTCAGTTCTTTGCCCTCCTCTCAACTTAAGGCTACATCCTGCTATTCCTAAATCACAAATGCCACGTGGAGAACTGACCTAGTATTCTCTTCTCAAGACATCTCCCTGAGCTTCACCATTGCTCAGCATGCCTCTTCATTATCACTTGCTTTGAAACTAAAATCCCTCAACCTAGGCATCTCAGTAGTTATTCTACGGGATGTTAGCTTTACAGTGTTTATCACAAGGGGCTGGAAATGTAGCTCAGTTGTTAAGCTATTTGGCTTCCATGTATGAAGTCCTTGGTTTAAACCCCAGCACCACATAAACTAGTCTAAGTCATCCTTGAATATAGGACAATCTGGAATATGAGGGTTCTTGTCACAAACAAACTAATACCAAAGCCCCAAACCAACTAAGCAAACAAACAAAGCAAAATTCTCATGGAAGGGCTGAGGATCTAGCTCAGTGGTAAAGTGCTTATCCAGCATGGGAAAGGCTCTAGGATTATGCAGCCCCCACCCCACTAAAGCAATCTATAAGAATGTGAAAGATGGACCTATGAATTAGCAATGTTAAAGATGAGATGGAAATACAAAGAGTAGGACAGTTTCTGGCCACTTAAGCCCAGTAAAAGGATGGATTTCTAACTGTTGGGAAAGAGGTATTTGCAGGGTATGTTAAACAGTGCAGGTACACAATAGATGCATTAACTTTTACTCTGCTAAAATCATAAAGGCCTTAATATTATCTAGTAACAAATTAGTACTCCCAAACGATCCCTACTTGCTCCCCTATAAGTCCTACTTACCCTTGTCTCTAGATCCTTTGCCCCCCATTAAAGGGTTTTAAAATTTATTTTTATTTGTGTTACTTCAACAGAATCCTTGAGACTGATCTATTTGTAAAGAATAAGAAACTATTTCTTACAGTTCTGGAGGTGAGGAAATTTAAGATCAAGGTGCCTGAAGATTGGTGTCTGGAGAGAGCTTGGTCTCCACTTCCAAAATTTTGCCCTGAGTGCTTCATCTTCTAAAGGGTTGGAACTGTATGTCTCACATTCTCAGCAGAATTGTAGAGGTGGATAAATAAGCTCCTTGCTTTTTTCACCCCCCAATTTATATATTTATTTTCTATGTGTATTGGGTGGGGCATTCATTCCTGTGTCATGGTTAGCATGTGGAGGTTAGAGGAAACCTGTGTGAGTAGTTCTCTCTACATCGTATGAACTGTGGATTGGACTCAGGATATCACGCTTGGTGACAAATGGCTTTATCCACTGTCGTATCTCTGGGCCCAAACTCTTTGTTTTCAAATGGAACTGTGATAACTCTGTTTTTGAGAACAGAACCTATGTGGTTTAATTGTTTCTTAAACTGCTATATTGGTTATTCAGTTTCTATATGAGTTGTACACACACACACACACACACACACACACACATACACATACACACACACACAAATTCAAATCATAGCAATGCCATGGTGACCAAACCACTTCTATTGGAAAACCATTGCCTGGGACATTTTCAGTTATATTCCACTACTGATGGCTTTCTCTCTTTGAAAGAAACATGTTACCTATTTTCACTCACTTAACCATTTCCTCACACATTTATTCTTTTGATATTTATGTAAGAAGTACTCTCCAAAAGGTCCTGAAGCCATTAGTACCCCACATCTGGATATAAACACTGTCTTCCACTATTGTTTTGCCAAAGGAAGGGTTGTACCAAATGCAAAGCAATCCTGCTGCAGACACCAACCACAGGCTCACTGAGACATTTATTTATAGCCTCAGGTAGAGAGAGATTCAGGCTTACAAAAGAAGATTATTGTAAATTAAAATCCTTAGTTTATTTTTTAAAAATTAACAGATTCTAAAAGAAGTTTATGAAGCCATTTCCATAGCTACCTACAGTATATCCCAGGAACTTCATGGAGGTACATTTTTACTGGAAATCATCACTAACATAGCCATTAATTTTCACAACATAAAATATCTCATCCTAAAGGAAATTATGTTAGCTTCTATATTCCCAAGGAAATATTTGTAGAAATATTAGGAACACAAAAGTTGAAAATTTTGAAAAATCTTCATTCCTGTATGGTGTATTATTTGAAAAGCATTGCAGAATTAATTCAGAGACTGACTTAATTCAGAACTTCATCTGAAGCTCCAGGAACATTGAGTACTCTGTGACTCTCATCCTAAATGGATGTTTTGCAGGTTGTTTTTTGTTTTTTCCAGATAGGGTTTCTCTGTGTAATGTTCCTGACTGTCGTAGATCCCTCTTTGCAGACCACACTGGCCTTGAACTCGGAGATCCACTTGCCTCTATCTCCCAAGTGCTAAGATTTAAAAGGCATATGCCACCATCTCTGGCCAGTGTGTTTCTTTCTTGCTGCTTGGTTTGGTTGATCTGGTGATTGCCAACTTAAAAGTGGAAGACTCACCTGCTAGAATAAGCACACACACACACACACATACACACACACACACACACACACACACACACACGAGTGAGTGTGGTAGGTGCATCCCACAGTGAGATCCTTGTCTAACACTCTCTCCTGGAACACTTGTAAGGACTTATTTGATTTTCAGTCAACAAAATATGTCCAAAGTGATAGGATGTGATCCCCCTTAATTGCATAATGCACACCAGTTTTGTTTGTTGACCACCAATAAGAAATCAGGGACCTTAGTCCTATAGCTTCAAGGAATTCACTTTTGCCATCTTTTGTGCAAGCTCCAGGTAGGACTAATATCTGTATTTTGACCTCATGAAGCCCTAATAGAGGATTCAGATACACCATGGCCACATTTCCCACATATAGAAGTGGAGAGTTAACAAGTGGGTATGATTTAGAGCCACTGGATTTGTGTCTGTTTATTGCATAGCATGAGGACAGATTCAGTGGTTTCCATTCATTTCCATGACACAATATTTATGAACTTAACAGTTAAACTAGTTATTCGAAGGCTTGCTTTATAAAATCAATTGTATAATAACTCATCTATCTTTAAAATACTTTTATAAAATAAAATAAAGGTGAATTATAAAAAAAATATTAAACAAGGAAGGCATATGAAAAATCAACCCATGAGCCAATATCCTAATAAAATGAATTATTTGGAAAACTCAATAACGGCATACATAATCCAAGGGCACAAATTTTATTATTAGATTTGATAGACATACTCTGTTAAATTACTTTAAAATCTTCTGAACATTTCATCTCAACATCTCAACTCATATGTCTCATTGAAGGTAGATAATAAACATTCCCATACTTGGCTACTGATCTATGTATGGGTCAGACATTTAAATGCTATTGAACCAACCTAAAAATTAGCTGGTCTTTATCAAGATTTACTGTATCTTCGATACTGTGTGCTCGTTCAGATGGATTGCATTCTGCTCATACACCTCAAAATGCCATGAACTTCTCACTTTCCCCTCTGTGTATGTGATTAAATTAGGATTAGTGAGGTGGAGTCACTTGTTCACTGTGGTGCTCCAACTGATAATTACAGAGAGCTACAACCCAAACCTGGAAATATTATCTTCCCAGGATGCTACTGCAGGATTATCTTTTCCAGTGTAGTAATTGAGATCATGCTGCATTTTAATTGATCACAAATACAATGTAACTGCTTCATCCTGGTCAAACTTCCTACTTACGGAGTTTTTTGTACTTCCCAAACACGGCACTAACTTGTTCCAGACATGAGCTACAGAGATGAGCCTAGGCGATGCTCAGAAGGAAATGAGCCTGTGCTTGCTCATTTCTCTTCTCTCAGTTCTTCCTGGCAGCATCAGGGATGTGGAAGAAAGGAAAGCAGGTGTAGCTAGGGGATTTATGCTGCACTTATGCCTGTTATGGCTTTCACTTCCTTCACTGATCTCGGTCAGAGGTTTAAGGGTAAATTTCCACTAGCATCACTGGAGGGACTTTTACAACCTAGTGGCACACAGTCCCTAGTCTAGGGGGTTCTTTGTTTACTGTGCTGGATTATGTCTTGGAATCAGGAGTTTCCAAAGCATTGCTGGGGGTGGGGAGTGTGTGTGGATTCTATCATGTATACAGGCCATGGAACCATAGTTTAAGGAACATAACTACAAGGGAAGCTGCAGCTGAATCATTTGTATGTGCTCTGAATATCCTCTTGCCATGTGAGATCAGTTTTCTGTCCATGAATAATCAGGAAGAGGGTGACTCTGGCAGATCATGTTGTTGTAAGATGCTTAGAAGAACTTGAACCTACTCGAAGCTTACAGCCTCCATTCATCGAGATCCATACTAGCTTAAGAGTTCCCACACTGGCAAAATTACATTAAGCTTATTTGGATGCTAGATATTCATAATTTCTTGTTCCACTGTAGACCCACTAAATCTGCACTTCTGCAGGTAGCACTGTTTTTTTTGGGGGGGTGTTGTTTGTTTGTTTTTAATTTTTTTCTTCTTAATGTTGGGAATCAGACTCAGAGCCTCATGCATGCATGGCAAATGCTCAACCATTGAGCTCTCCAGATAATTCTCAGGTATGTGCAGGAAGCACTAAATGTTGACAGCTTCAGATTGTTTTTCTTTTTTCTGATGGTACACATATGTGAGGACCTGGAAGGTTCTGTTAGGTTCAGTGGTAAAGAATTCGGTTTACCATAAATTTTCTTAAATATATTTGACCATGGAACCCTTGGGAGCAGAAGACAAGGCTCCCTAAAGAAAGCAGCCACAGCAGGAGGAGCAGAGTTTCGGTCTTCAACAGACATACAAACAGCAGGTAGACAAGGCAGCCCACCTGTAATTCTAGAATTCATGAGGCAGAGATGGGGAATCCCTGCAGCAAGCTGGCTTGTTAGATGAGCCAAACTGGAAAGCTCTGAGACAAATGGAAGACTCTGACCCAACTGTATAAGATGTAAGATGATCCCCAAGGCCTTGATGTAGCACTTTCAATCCGCTTTTATGGAATCCAAGGTACAACAGAATAATACATATATTGATGAACAACCACTGTTCACCACATATGTCTTCCCAGCTGAATTTTCAAGGTTGTTTTATACTGGACAGCTTTAGAAGGAATGGAATACCCTCTTTCCAGAGCAAAGATTTGCCAGTCTACCAAACCTGGCCAACTACTCTAAAGGTAATATTTCTCCCTAGGAAAAGGGCCAGGCTTATGGAGTACTTAAAAAAAAAAACTGGCTTCCTTATATTTTGGATTCTTCATTTAGGATGTACATTGAATGAAGTTAGTGTTAATGTCCTTCTTGATTCATCTTCACCTTATGCATTAAGGCAGAATCTTTCACGTGAACCCAGAGCTTGCCAATTTGGCTTATCTTGCAATCCAGCTTACTCCAGTGATGCCCTGTCTCTGCCTCTTGAGTTCTAGGATTACAAGTGGGCTGTCATTTGTTTGTCTGCTGGGTATCGGAACTCTGGTCCTCCTCCTCCCTTGGGGGCATTTGCTTTATCTGTTGAGCCATCTCTCTAGTCCCAACTAAGATCTTCTCAGCTGGCATTTACAGCATTTAGTATGAGCCAGGAACTCTCCTAATGACTTTAAATCTAGTAAATAGTTTAATCCCCACAGTCAACTTCTTCCCCACAGGGAAGAATTGTTATATCCAGGCTGCAGGTACTAAAGTCAAGCACAGTGTAACTAAGAAATGTAAGGTAGGTCACATAGCCAAACTTTGAATTTAGGTTATCTGACATTAGAGTCCCATTTTCAATCCAGTCACCACACTATGTTCCATGATGAGAAGCTAGTATGGCATAAGTATAACAGGAATAACTCTATGATGTCTAGGCATAAGGGATTTTCCAAACACAAGCAGGCCCCAAAAATACATATGTTATTTTCTAAGAATTTGTTTTTTTAAGCAACTAATTTTATTGGATAGTCAAGAAAGAGCTAAAGCTGGCTATGATAACATATGCCTATGCTATCAGCACCTGGATTATAGAGATAAGAAGATGAGGAGCTCAAGGTTATCTTTGACTACATATGCAGTTGAAAACCAGCCTCAGTGACATGAGACCCTTTAGAAAAAAGAAAGACAACAAAAGAAAACATTAAACCTACCATCTCAAATATCGAGAGTCCAGTCCAAGCAGATATATGACCTTTCGTAAAGAAGTCACCTAGTCCTTTCAAGCTTTAGTTTTCTCGTTGGTTGTGATCATATAGACATACCCATGACTAACTTTTTTTTTTTTTTTTTTAGGATTATAAGGAAAATTTATTGTTTAATGTTTCGTTGAGTTTTGGTGTTTTTTTTTCCTGTTTTTTAGTTTTGTTTTTTGTTTGTGTTTTGTTTTGTTGTTTTTTGGCTTTTTATTTTTTGTTTTTTTTTGTGTGTGTGTGTGTTTTGTTTGTGATTTCTTGTTTCTTTTTTGTGGTTTTGGTTTTTCATTTGTGTTTTGTTTTTTATTTTTTGTTTTTTGTTTTACTTTTTTGTTTGTGTTTTTGGTTTTGTTGCTTGTTTTTGTTTGTTTGTTTCTTGTTGCTTTTGTCTGTTTTTTGTTTGTATTTTTTGTTTTGTTTATGTCTTCATAACCCCACTCACTGATTGTTTTCCTTACCTCCCTTGCAAACCTTGGCCATTGTCATTTCCCATCTTTTAGTCGGTGTTTGAAGTGTCTGTTTCTGAAAGGAATGCTCATCACGGCACCAGGAGGGACATGAGCAAGAGGAGGCAAAAGCTAGTCACTAGCATCTCTAGTGCTGGACTTCTGTGCTGTTAAATTGAGGCAGGGGGATAGGGGTGGTGTTTTTGTTTTGATTTAATGTTTTTTTTTTTTAAGTTTGAAAATAGTATGAGAAATGAAAATGAGTTGCACAGACTGGTGCTGTTCTGCACCACCATCCATACTCTGTGGATCTGTACAGGATGGAGAACTGCAGCCAAACTACTGACTGGACTCCAGGACTATTGGGAAAAACACCATGATCATTTAAAGACTCATTCCTTCCCAGACCTGCCGTAGTTTTAGAAGTTGATTTGAAGTAACTATAATGGCAAATGTCCATTTCTATCTCAGGTCTCATTAAATACAAACCCCATCTATTACTGTTTTGAATTGTTATTTTTTTTTTGAAATGTTCTATTCAATTTAAATTATTTTCTTAAAAAGTTTTGGTATATATTAAGATGAAATTGAGATGTTTTTCTAATTAGATTAATATTCCCACTGTGGAAAATTGGGGATTTAGTATTTAGGGTTGAAACTGCCAATTATATAATAATCTATCTTACATGTGATAGTTTGTATTTAAATTTTCTATTCATTATCTTATGGTTGTGTTTATGCAAGTTTTACTTAATAAAGTTTAAAGTTATTTAAACATTTCACAAGATCTGGTGTCTCCTGTTTCTTTTATGACATACTAATAAAGCCTGGTTTGTGAGGTGACCTGAGAAGCAGGTGTTGAGGGTGTGACTCACCAGCTTAAGCCTTAGATACATTGTGCACACCAGTGATTGTTACTCTGTTCTGGGTCTCTGCAGTGGAGTTAGAATGTTCCAGAGAGCATCCACTCCTTTATTGTGGGTTGTAGAAGAAGAATATATGTGCAGCTCAGTTGAGCAGTGTTTAACTGAGCTGTAGAGTGGGAGCTATGGAGAAATGTATTGATGTACATGGGGCCACTTGTCATTGAAGCTACTCTGCATTACTGTAAATGGGAAGTCAGGCAGGTCCACTCCTGACCCCTACCACAGACTGATACACACACTGAAAAAGGAAACAGTATCTTCATAGTTTGGACCAGATTTAGGGAGAGAAAATGTCTCAATTCTCTTTTGTCTATAGCAGCTTGAGGATGTATAGAAAAGACAACACAGAGTTGGGGGAATGGCTCAGTTGGCTAAGTACTTGCCAGTAAGTGTAAGGATCCAAGTTGCACCCAGGGCCCCATTAAGATAAGCCATGATGGGGGGCTGTGAGCCGGAAGAGCCCAGGTCCTTTATGGCAGAGTGGTTTTCCATCTTATGTCTTTCCTCCTGCCCAACTCCTCCCTTGGGAGTATATTTTTTCCTAATCAGCCATTCTTGCTTTTTCTGCAAGTAGAAGTCTGCAGTGGATTCCTTGAGTACAGAAGATCCTAGAAATCCTCTGGGAGGTCTTCTGAGCCTGCTACAGCCAATATCAGTAGTTTCTATCTTCAAATGCTTCATGTGTATGCTGGAGAGATGGCTGAAAAACCTGAAGCTCGGTGGTAAATGGGAGAGATTACCCATGTATGATATGTGAGTCCATGTGTTCAGTCCTCAGCACCTGGGGTACATGTGTGTGTGTGTGTGTGTGTGTGTGTGTGTGCGTGCGTGCGTGTGTGTGTCTTTCTGAGTTTTTCCTTCGGCAACAATACTGCTATTGATCCAAATACTGCCCACAGATCCAAAGTCAGCAGTGCCAGGAGCTTTGGTGGGACACAAAGCTGTAGCTTTAAAATGTTTGTGGATGTTCCACTCCACAGGGAGCATGTAGCAGACAGCCAAGCTCAGTAAGAAGATGAAGTTTCCAAACAACGGTTGTATTGCCGATGGCTCTGTTCCTTCTCAGGATGACTCATCATATTCATGTGGTGTGCCATTCGATGTAGCTGGCTTTCAGTAAAGGCAATGTAGTCTTTGGAAGAGCAAAGTGGGCTTGTGTTTGTGGACACCTCCAGATGGACAGAAGCATTTCCAATAATGGATGAAAAGTCTGCAGTCCAATTCCCAACAATGGCTAAGTAGTAGCTGTGAATGGAAGTCCAAGGATCTAGCAGTTGGTCAGTCCCACAGGGCAAGCAGGCTAAAGAGAGACAGCCTGTGACTAACTTTTAAATATATTTTTCAATTCAGTACATGTTTTATATAGAGTTAGTGTTATTGACTTGGAATTGATTACCATATTATTTTCAAGTTAAACAAAGCTGAACATTAGAAAAAGCATCTACAATAGCATCCCCATGCCCTAGTACTTGACTACCTGTCACAAGCACAAGGCATGTACTAGATATGATTATATCTTAACCATAGATAAATAAGAATAAAGAACATTAGTTCTTTGGAGAACCATGAAACTAAGAGATTTTATCTATATACTACATAAAGCATTTTTCTGTTTATAATCAAATTAAACTCATTTATGCACCTACCCATTATTCATAACCTCCTCAAATCTATTGAACCCCTGACCATTCATTGTCAGATACTACATTAATGGAGATACAACATTAGAGTACAATGTGATATCAGAGGGAGAGGGAGCAGGATCAGGAGTTCAAGACTATCCTCAGTTGCATAGTAAATTGAGGCTTGCCTAGGCTACGTAAGATACTGTCTCAAACAATAAAAAGGATACAGAGCCCCCCCCCCAAAGCTTACAGTAGTCAATTCCTTCTGCCTTGTATGTTTTGGGTAGCAAAGTCATAGAATATTATCTTGCTGGCCTAGTATCTTTAATCTTCAATTTTTTATTTCTATTCTGTTGGCAAATGAAGGCCAATCAATCATGAAATATGTGTCTTTGGTATCTGAAGAGTGAATAATTCTCATAATTTAGATAGGGATTCCTGGGAAAGATGGACCATGATAATTTAAGAATGAAGTTGAAGAAAACACCACTGAGCTAAATGCAGTGTGTGTTAGATTACATCCTTAAAAGAGAAAATGGCCCAGAGAAGGCAATTCCCATGTGCCAAAAGTTTCTCCTTGCTTTTGAAAAGAGTTCCAGCCTGTTGACCTTTCAGCCACCAACGAGCTCTGCATGATGGAAATTATTCATGTAAGGAAAATGAGAGGTGTTCCAGGTGGCTCTGTCTCCAGACTCGGCAGGCACCTGTTCCTGTTGGAAAGGCGGAGGAGGCCCTGCTAAACTCCTAATTTGAGCTGAAGCTACAATTTTGCCTCTGCAGTATATTCTTTGGATTTCCTCTCTGCCACTGCTCTACAGAAACCAGAGGCTGAAGCAGGAAAAGATCTGTGGGATGACTAACCCTGCTGTGTCCCTTCTCCCAACCTCTCCATCAGCTCTAGGGAAGCAGAGATGCCTTTTTGGTTTCTGGAACATGATGGGATGTGGGCAAGATGACAATAGGAGGGTGAGAGTAGAGAAAGGAGAAAAAGAGGGTGGCACAAAACAACTGCAAAGTAAAATCAGCCTCCTCCACTCAAATGGCATCCATATCCATCCCCAGGACCATCTTGTCTGGCTGGACAAAGGGCAGGTGAAGTGCAGCGGGTAAGGGTTGGAGTCATGGGCTGGTATACAGTTTATAGGTTATTACAAACTTATCCTCCACTCCTTCTGCATATCCTTTGATGAAGAAGGGCCTCTTGGAAAAACTAGAAATAAACCAGCACTTGCTCAAGGAGTTCTCTGCCCAAGAAGAAATTCTATTCTGAAGCCAGGTTGGTTGAAATTTTGGCAAAATACAGAACAGATGTCTGTAAACATTCTCTAGTTATGGACATCTCTCTCTCTCTCTCTCTCTCACACACACACACACACACACACACACACACACACACACACACACACGCACATGCACACGCACATATGTGTTTAGTGAAATGGGACTTTGAGAAGTTCAAATGTATTGACTCCACTGCCATAAGAGACTTCAACTCCCTTCCTCTTTGCCTTCAGCCATGCTAAGACCTGTGCCCCTTTATCCACTTCCAGGAGCTTGGTCAGTGCTACCTGCAAATCTCAGCTTTTCTATCAACTCCCCAGAGAAGGACTTTCTCTCACTCCCTCCCCATCTATAGCCCCCAGCTACATTAGGTGGCCATTATGAGCACCCTATACTTGTTTTGCTTGGCACTTCTGTCACACTGTATCCTTTTTTTATTGTTCGAGACAGCGTCTTGTGTAGCCAAGACTAGCCTCAATTTACTGTGTAGCTGAGGAGAGCCTTGAACTCCTGGTCCTCCTCCCTCTGTTATCACATTGTATTTGAATGTCATATCTTCATTAATGTTATGCCTGACAATGAATGGTCAAGATTTCAATAAATTTGAGGAGGGTATGAATAATGGATAGGTTGATAAATTGATTATATTTGATTATAAACAGAAAAATGCTTTATGTAGTATATAGACAAAATCAATTAGTTTCATGGTTTTTTTGAAAGAACTAATATTTTTTATTCTCATTTATCTATGGTTAAGATAAATTTAGAAGAGTTAATTTTAGCCAGGCATCATGGTGGCCTTTCGAGGCAGAATTGAGGCTGGGTAGAAGCACAAAAGCAAGAGAAGGGAATAAAGCCCTTTACTCCAGAGTCCGGATAAAACCTCTCACCAGTGGAGACTCAAGGATTCTAGCACCAGTCGTGTCTGCTATGAAGGTTGCCTAGGTGGAGACAATATTCCTTTTAGATAGAGATTTAAAAAAAAAAGATTTACTTTTAATTTTTAAGCATGTACATCTCTGTGTGAGGGTATGTGCACATGTGTATGAGCGCCGTTGTCTGCCAGAAGAAAGCATTACACACACACCCTAGAACTGGAGTTACAGGTGGTTGTGAGTTGTCTGGTGGTTGCTTGGAACTGGATAAGCAGTACTCACTCTACTGGCATCTCTCCAGAAAATATGCTTGTTAATGTAAAAATGAGCCATGCTTAAGCCCTAAACCTACATTATGCCCCTCCTAACAGTATAGCTGCTGTTTTCAGGTAACCTCACACATAAGACTAAAAACTTCTGTTTACCGTAAGTAGATCCTATCTTGCTTTTCCTTGTAAACTAGGATGTTACCTCCCAGTTTGTAAACCTAACCAACATACCTCAGGAAACACTCTGGTGTCCTTTAAATTCCCTAGCAAGCCTTTGAAGATAATAACTTGAGAATGTACTAAAATGTTTATATAGGTTGAGTCACGACAATTAATGGAACTAGCCTCTAACAAACCCACATCCATATTCTCGGATGTCTTATTCTTTCCCTCGGTGTCTCCCTTTCTATCTGCTCCCATGCTTCGGTATATGTTAAAATCCCTTTTCAAGGACTAGTGAGATAACTCAGGGTACAGAGATCTGTTATTAAGGCTAATTATCTAAGTTTAATCCCAGGAACCCACTTGGTAGAAGGAGACAACGGATTCCTGCTCTTGTACACAGTGGTGTAAGCATGCCTTTCTTGCAACACACAGAAAATAATACATGGAAAAAATGTCTCCAACTTCCTCTACTCCCTCACTGGGCACACTGGGCTCTATGAGATTCCTCTTCTCTGCCACACACCAGGTTATCTCCCACTCTGCTTTGCACTGACTGTTCCTTTAGCTTGGTTTAGCTTGAGAGAGATTTAAAGTACTGATGACCTAGGGCTTGCTAGACAAATTTTCTGTCACTGAGCCATGTGCCTAGAATGGAATAGGCACTTCTTCCAATACCTACATGGCTGCCTCTCTTGCTTCTTAAGTCCTGGATCAGATTTTTTTTTTGAAGAAGCCTATCTTCCTTTCCCATTTCTATCCTATGTCCACTTTTAACCATTACTTCTTTTGGGGGTTGTGGAGAGGCTAGAGACAGTGTTTCTTTATGTAACAGCCCTGGCTCTCCCAGATTTCCCTCTGTAGACCAGGCTGGCCTTGAACTCTCAGAGATCAGCCTGCTTCTGGCCTCTGACCTCTGGACTCAAGGCATGTGCCACCATTTTAGGCTCACTATTCCTTTTATTCTATTCTGTTTGACTTCTTTCCTTCTTAATAAACTGTGTATTTTATTGTCTTTATTGTATGTATTTTCTTTTTTCCTCTCTTCACTAATAACTAGAATATAGCTCCATCAAGAAAGGATTTTAATAAGCTTCTGTATTCTGGGCTTGATTTATGTCAAATTTTTAAAGTCCTACAAAATCAAATATCAACGAATTACACATTCCAACATAATCAATCAAGGGAAATATTCACAGAAAATGAAGTCTCAAATCAAATAGAGAAGCAACTTTATGGCTTTTTATTCTCTGCTAATGTTTCTACATTCCACGGAGGCCTCAGGTCATTTAGGCTCAAGGTAAAGCTAGTCTCCTTTATCACAAGTCACATGAGCTTTGGGCCTGCAGGAAGTGATGTGGATTGAAAGCTATTAATCTGACACACATATATAAAGATACAATGATGAAATACATTACTTGGTGTGCTAATGTCAAAAAATAAGCAATACAAAGAAAGTTATAAAGAAGGTGGGAAAAGCATGAAACATCTTCTGTTAGGGGAAATACCTTTATGAAAAACGTCATAGTTGGGCATGGTGGCACTCGTGTTTTATCTGAGCACTGGAGAGGCGGAGGCAGTTAGATCTCAGCCAGGGATACACAGAGAAACCCTGTCTTGGGGGAAAAATTGTTGCTTCTGTTTTTTATCCTGGGTCTATTTAGGTCCTAGCAGCTTTTCTGAGAGTAGAGTAGAAGACTATATAGGAATTTCTTTCTCTCTCTCTCTCTCTCTCTCTCTCTCTCTCTCTTTCTTTCTTTCTTTCTTTCTTTCTTTCTTTCCTTTCTTTCTCTCTCTTTCTTTCTCTCTCCCTTTTATCTTTCTTTCTTTCCTTTTTCCCTTCCTTCCTTCCTTCCTTCCTTCCTTCCTTCCTTCCTTCCTTCCTTCTTTCCTTCCTTCCTTCCTTCCTTCCTTTTGAGACAATGTTTTAAAATTATGACTATTATTGAAAGGCTGGCTTTAAACTCACTGTATAGTCAAACGTGACCTTGAGCTTCTGATTCTCCTGCCTCCCTCCACCTCCTCAGTGCTGTGAGACACCACACTGAGTGTATGATGACTCATGCATGGTTAGTAGACCCTCGACTTATTGAGCTGTACCCTCAGTCCAATAAATGTCTTTCCATAGCTTCATTTACTAGTTAATTTTTTTTTTTTTTTGCAAAGAGCTGGTGTAATTGATCAGCTAGGAAAGGAGCTTAGCACCAAGACTAACACCCTGAGTTAGAGCCCCAAGACCCATATGTGTGAAGGAGAGAACTGATTGCTGATGGTTGTCTTTGAACATCCACCTGTGTGGCATGGTACTTATTAGACAGATGCTTGCATGCACAACACACACACACACACACACACACACACACACACACACACAAATAGATGAATAAATAAGTAGAAAAATAAATAAGTGAATGTAAAATAATTTGCATAGTGTTAATGATGGTCATGAAAGCTCCAAAGAGCACAGAAATGCCATTACTTAAAGACAGACAACTGGAGCTAGGACAACATGAGTGAAAGTCTGAGAAAGGCAAAAAAAAAAAAAAAAAAGGAACAGAGAAAAAGAAAGGACAAGAGTTTAGAAATGCATTGCTGTCTGAAATATTTTTGTACAAGTACAGGAAGTTGCTTTCAGAAAGCCAGGCCACAGACTTACACAGGGAACTTGCATAAGGGACCCTGGGATTAGAAAATGACACCACCAGCTTCAAGTGGCTATATATATATTTTTTTTTTGACGGTGTTTCTCTGCATTTGGATCTGTACAGTGGTTAGAGATTCTGCACTCTGAATCTAAAGAAAAGAGTACAGAAACAAGACGTGTCAGAACCTTTCCCTCAGAACTGACATTAAGACCAAAAATGTGTTTCAGTTTGTCTGAAGTTTCAGGAAATTGAGTATAATGGGGTGATAGAGTGTGACCAGGTGTCTGAGGTTAAGTGCAGGATTGGCCTGGTGGTGCAAGCCTGTCATTCACCTATGTAGGTGGCTGAGGCCAAAGGTTTGCAAGTTGGAGGTCATCGTGGGCAACAGTGAGACTTGGTCTCAGTATAACACAGGCATTAGACACTTGTAGCCCCAGCACTTGGAAGATAGAAAAAGGGAAGACTGTTCCCAAATTCAATGCTATGGTTAGCCAGGACTACATAGTGAGACACCGTCTCAAAAGGCCCCTGATGGTGATGATGATGATGATGATGATGATGATGACAATGGTAATAATTAGAAGGAGGGGGCTAGGGCTGTATCTCCATGATAGAGAACCTGATTACTATGTGTGAAGTACCAGGCTCAATATCTAGTACCACACAAACAAACAACAAGAAAACAGGCATCAGAATTTTGCTAGGAGAATTCTCTAGCATATCTAGCTTCAGTTTTGAAGGAAGGAATGATGTGTCAAGCAGCTACTATTCTTTGCTTAAGAAAATGCACTTCAACTTTTCATTCCATTATCCTGGCATCTACCAGTCTCATGGATTCCGTCTGAGGAAAGCTAAGCTGGAGAAACAAATGGGAAATGGTGTGTGTGTGTGTGTGTGTGTGTGTGTGTGTGTGTGTGTGTGTGTGTGTGCTCGTGCATGTGTACATGTGCACTCACCCACTCACCTGTCTGTCTGTGTGAAAGAGAGACAAATACATTGAGACAAAAAAGAGAGACAGAGACTGATACAGAGAGACAAAGACAGAAAGACTGACTGATATAATTTCTGAGAGTGAAAAAGAGGCTTGGCCCAGAATTCAAGGTCATTCTCAGTATAACACTGCGGTATGTAGTCAGAGGGCTCTGTTAGTAGCCATGAGGGGAGCCACTGTCTTTCTGGGGGCAGAGTTGGTCGGTTCCAAACCAGAAAAGATTTTGGAAGTGAAAACTCACATGTATCCCTATCGTTTTTAACAAATGGCAGCCTTTTGTTGGATAGTGAAAGCAAAATTCTTCATTTGCTATGAAGAAAATCCATAGAATACTCTCCTAGATTAGCATAAGGTCTTTCAAATGTTCACCAGGAAAGCTGGTGGGGACTGGGGTGTTCTTCAGAGAGTTTCTGCAACATAGCATGAATGCTCTCTAGGAGACTCTACATGATACAGTGCAGAGACTCTCCACTCAAGAGAGAGGCGGGCAAAATCCAGGGGAAACATTAGCCCATGCCTCAAGCCATTTTAGCCTGACTAATGAACAGATAGCTGGGATGAAGGAGCTGTCACTGACTAGGTAGAAGAAGAGCTGCTCCTAATGTCATCTTGTTTATTTCGACCCCCTACAATACAAAATTATCAAACTCCCAGTGTTAGCAGATGAAGAAATCCTTATCCTACCTCCAGCCCTAAATATAAAATGATTTGACACTTTTCCCTATTGGTACAATTAACCAAAACAGTAGTCTGATCAAACAATAACCATACAATCGCATTAGTAGTGTTTCCTCCTTCCTGTGTTTCACCCCATAGAAACCATTAAATAAATGTAAGCATGGTCTATATAAGAACAACGACTTTTCAATCTCCTTAAATATGTTTCACTGTAACTTCTGCTCTTCTAGAGATTCTTATGTGCCTAGTGAAATCACTAAAACTGAAATAATAACAAAATTTGATAGTGGCATCACTTGACTAGATGAATTGAAATTTCAAATGAGGAAAAGAACATTAAAAGGTGGTTTCTCTTGTGTCTTTGTTGACTCATTAAAAAACCTCACTTGTTTACTGTTCTACAGTTTGAGGGGGAAAGAATGAAATGAATGCTAAAAAACATGCAGGACAGTAAGCGATACGGAAAAAAATTCAAGTCCAGCAAAACCATCTACGCACTCCAGTATTCCTAAGCCGTGGCTCTTTTGATCTGCTGTCCAGAAGAGGAAATGGAGCTTATGGTCTTTTCTAGTAGGAAACTGAATATTATTAAAACATGAAGCCCAAGATCCTTTGAGAATGTAAATCCGGAAGTCCTGACCTCTGATTGTGTGGCTTTCCCAAAGAACATCGGTGGGATAACTGGCCAGCAGTGGACTTGAGGACAACTATTGTCAGCACTTATCTCCATAACACTGATCATTCGTTTCCTTATCTGTAAAACAAAGATGCCAGGTTATGACCTTTATGGTTGCATTGAAGGAAAGAAACAATAGCACTAAAACAATTAAGCATAGGCTGGTGTCAAGATTGTCACTAAGTCACCAAATATCTCCAGTAAATTCTACCAACTTAGAAATAAAGTGACAGCTCATGAAACTGTTAGGTTTGTCTTTTAATCTGAGAGAGGAAATATTTACCAGCAATCTGCTGCTATAGTGGCATTGCAGATAATGACACCCCCCCCCCTTTGGCAGAATAAATGAAATCAGTAAAACTGTGTCAGAGAATTGATGATTCTCTACTCTCCAAATCTATTCAAAATTCTGTGATGAAGGGACGCAGATATTTATATTATTGAGTTTGGGTGTTGTTTGATACTGAAGACTATCCCCCTGCCAGACTGAACCACTTTTAGAATTATAGACCAGTCTAGATGTTAGTTAATTTAGAGAAAACGCTAGACCAGAGGGGGGAAAAAAACAACCAGAGGGCAAGCAGCAATACTATTTTTTCCTCTTCTACAGGAAGTCTCTGGCCGGAAGTCATATCACAGATGCAGGTGCTTTGCAGGAAAGGACGCACCCACATTAAGCCCGGAAGGAACCCACGGAAGCCGAGTTCTGCTTGTTTCTCTACCAATTTTATTCCGCTGTCTACATTTTCAACCTAGAGCATTTGGCTATGTAGGCTATTCTTTGCAGCTGCATGCAATTAGTTGGGCTACGCTTTTGCTTTTTGCACTTTACCCAAGACTGTCTTGCCCTTTCTTCTCTTGGATGGACTTTAATGGGCTTGAATTTCAATGGGACGCAAGAGCAAATTGGCATTGAATTGCAGACCTGTCTCACTTATCCATTCATTTGTTGATGTAAAAGTTTGGAACACTAGTAGAGCAACTAGTAGAACACTTCCCTAGCATACACAGAGTCCTGGGTTTGACGCCCTAGAACTGAAAAAAAGAAAAAAAACCTGCTCACACGTTGTTGATTTATTTTCATTTCCATCACAGAGGAAAAAAGAAAGTTAAGATGATGACTGCCATGGTATTTTTTTAAGACAGGCTCTAGTGGTAGCTATAGTTGGTCAATCAAGTATTTGCTCCCTACATAAGTTATTTCTTTGAGACAGGGTCTCACTCTGTTGCTCTGGCTGGCTTGGAACTCACTGTATAAACCAGCCTGGCCTCAAACTCACAGAGGTCTGCCTGCCTCTGCTTCCTAAGTGCTAGGATTAAGGGTATGTGCATAAGTCATTTTTTAAATGGGCAACATTCCCATGTATCTCTAAGGTTATTTGTTTGTTAAACTGAATACCCTTGAGAATGAGAAATCAGAAAGTGGAAGGAGAATAAGAGAAGTCTTCTTTCGTTTAAGATCTTGTGGGCTGGGGCTGTTTCCTCTGCCTACTCTTTGTCTGAAGTTTTGAAAGATAACAAAAACCTTCAGTGGGGTAATATAAAAACTTTTACACAGGCTGCCCCTTCTCTTACACAATATGCATCATCCTGAAGTCTTACAGTGTGGTTGCAGTCCACATTAATGGTTCATAATGGAAGTGTAACCTGCTTGCAAAGCTCATACGAGTGTATCCTAAAATATGAACATCATCTGACTTGGAGGGAAATGCTTCACCCAAGACTACTAGGATCTGAAAGCTTGGTGTGTAAGCATCTGAGCATCTTAGAAGTTAGAGCCCTCTCAAATTCTCCCTTAATGCTTGTTCAGCAGTGCTAAATAACATTGATTGCGACTGAGAGCAGATAAATAACAGAAGACAGCTAAAAGGGCTTCATTTCCCAAAAGAGATTGCTCTCAGCTATGAGAGTGTAAAATGTCCTTCCCTTCCCTAAGTGAGCCATAATGATTCCTGCCCAAGAGAAAATGGCTCCACCTGAGAGATTCTTTAAGAGCAATTGAGAAAAGGCTATACACTGGGCTTTTTCTCAGATGGACCCAGCTTGCCATCCTTTGGGTGGTATCTTTAGATGTTACATGTAAAGGAAATATGAACAAGAAAACAGATGACTTTTGTTTATATGCTAAGGGGTTCCATGTGATGAGTACTAGAGTGTTGGTAATGTTTCTGTGTGTTTTGTGTGAATATTTCTGAATGCATGTCTTCTTGAACGTTATACTGAAAACAGTACTATATTTATCAATTGCTTGTGAGAAAGCCCTAGGAGCTTCCTGTTTCAAGTGGACCAGAATAAAGATGGCAAAGTACCATGTAATTTTCTTTGTCTCTGCTATTTTCAAGCTAGGAAAGGAAGTGTATTTATGAATACTTTAGATACCTCCATTAGTATGCAGATACAAGATGATAGAGGGGAGATTGTAGAACTGGTTTAGCTCCTCCATCTAAGCCTTTGGGAGAAATCGGGACTCCTCTGTGGACTAAAGCAACAGTTTGACAAAAGGATTTACAAGGATGGGTTGTCTAAGATAGGGAAAGATAGATGACCAACAGAAAGGTAAGATTGGCATGGATAGTTGGGATATGAGGTCAGAAGCCTTTCAACCTCTCCTGTTTTATCTACTGTCTATTCAGAACAAATAGTGGAGAAGCATGGTGGTGGTACAGGGCTGTAATCTTGATACTTGGAGGTGGAAACAGGAGGATGCAGCTTGAATGTCATCCTCAGCTACATAATGCATTTGAGGCCATGTCTCAAAACATTCAAACCTCTTTTAAAAAAAAAGAATTAGCATCTAGTCACCCAGTTGCCATTGGTGTCAAAGTTCTAATCACAACATGAGCAGTTTACTAAAGGTAGAACACTGTGGTCACAACCACAAGTCCCAAAATAGGCATTTTCTTTGGGCCTGCAAGGCCCCTCCCTCCCTTGAATGCTGCACCTTTTGTTTGCATGCACTCTAAGTTGCATGCAATGGCTGGAGGCTTTCTCTTCCCCTATGTTAACTCAAGAAAACAGAAGGATGCCTCAGCCAGACACCAGCTGCCGCCCTCGCTCGGTCCCTTCCTTCTCTGTGCTCTGGCAGCTGGTGATTTCTTCATTCTCTTAATCTGTCAGGAGAATCATTGGGGCACATAGTCCCTCAATTAGAATGCAAGAACAGCCACCTCCATCACAGTCTGCCTGGGAGAGCTGTTTATTCCTCATCTGAATGTGAAAGTCATGGCTTTTGGCAGGGTGCATGGAATATGTAATCATGAAAGTTCTTTTTAAAGCAAGAGTGACTAAAGTTCAAATGGATGCAAGACTGATATTCTCATCTCCACCTTGTCTTCTGGGCTGTTAGTGTGCTGCCCTTTTCATATTATTAATTCATTAAGGGACAGAAGGCTCCTGTGGGGTATTACTTTCCTAAGTGGGCTTTTTTCATTGTAAAAAAAACTTACACATAGGATATTTGGACAATATAGAAAAGCTCAATCGTCGGGGAGGGGCATTAAATCTTTATAAGCTTTGCCCTCAGCTAATGAGAAACTGTTGTTGCTATTCTGACATATTTTTTTCTTTAATATTTGAGACAGAGTCCCATGTACACAAGCCTGGCTTCAACCGTGATATGTAGCTGGGGGTGACTTTCAATTTCTGATCCTCCTGCCTCTGCATCTCAAGTGCTGGGGCATACATAGTTTTGGTCTCCTTGTCTACATGTTTTCTTACACATCACATTTATTTTTCAACAAACCCAGATCATTCTATCTCTTTTCATGTTGTGAGAAATTTTATTAATATATTCACATTCTTCTGGAACATGACTATTAACAATTATGCTTATTATATGAACATGCTATCCATGTGTTTAAATTGTTTTTGAATGATATTTAAGATGCAGACCACTTTTCTCTAATGAATATCTCTGGCTGCCGTTTTTTGTTTGTTTGTTTGTTTGTTTGTTTTATTGTATTTCTGAATATCAGCCAAGCCTACATCTTTGAATGAAAATATTCAAAGTTAATGTGTTGTCTAATAGATCAACAAAATCATCTACACTAATTTGTGGCCATATACTAATTTGTGGCCATATTAGGTTCGCTTTAATTTTGTTAGTAAATGATCATTGGAATTTAGGGCTGATAGTGACTATGCAATGGTCTTTTTTTTTTTTTTTTTTTTTTTTTTTTTTTTTTTTTTTTTTTTTTTTTTTTTTTTTTTTTTTTTTTTTTTTTTTTTTTTTTTTTTTTTTTTTTTTTTTTACTCTTTTTTTATTGATTAATTTATTTTTTACACTCCATATTTTATTCCCGCCCCTGTCCACCGTCCTCCTGTTCCACACCCCATACCTCCTTCCCATCCCACCCCATCTCCATGTGGATGCCCCTCCCTCCTCCCCTCCTGACCTCTAAACTCCCTGGGGCCTCCAGTCTCTTGAGGGTTAGGCATACAATGAATGGACTTAAATGATGGTGAAAAGCTCCATATCTGGGATTTTAAGATCTAAGGGGAAAACTTGTCAGAGATGAATTTGATAGTACTTTCTGGAGAGAAATGAGCACTTTGGCAGAGCCACTGATTTTTATAGTGACATCAGTACAGAAGTCATTCAAAGGAAGTTTGAAAACGCACATTGTACAAAATTTCTCTACACTCTTCCAACGCACACATATTGAAGTCAGAGTCTGTGACAAGGTGGACCGTTAAGAGTGGAAGTTTCCGTGAGAAGATGCATGCATGCTTGTACTTTGTTCCTTTTTTTTTTTTTTTAAAGAAGTGTTAGCTGAACTTGGAGGTCATGTGGTCCGTAAGGTGAAGCCAACCAGGCTCTGTTTTCTGTAGCGTGTAACTATTGTTTGTGTTTCCACTGGTGATAATAATAGCTAGCTACTTCCCCAGGGATAGTTGGGGTTCAATTCCTGTTTATTCAAACCCTGGAAGCCAGGCCGTGGAAGGCATGCGCAAATGGTTGAAAGGGAAGTACAGCCTTGGCTTAGGTACACAGATCTCTCACTGACAGCAATCTAATGCGGCTTTGGGTTGCTCATGAACTGAACCCGGGGTTAATAGCCTTCATTCTTACAGAGCTTGTGGGCTGGTTCTGTGAAGGACTTACGATGTGTTCACAAGGGAAAGAAAGGCTGTGGGACAGATAGCAAACAATTACACGGCCCGAAACAAACACTGGTGCTTTAAAACACTTGGTGGAAACTGAAGCTGCAAAGGATCTTATCAGCTCAGGTCTAGAGGGGCTGACTGAAGCTTCATCGAACACATCCTTGTACAAGCTCCGAGCTTTCAATGGGCCTTTGAAAACCAGTCAAGCTGGAGCTGGCTTTTAGAGGTTGCCGGCCGCTCAGTTTACAACGGTACAAATTGGCAGCGCCACAAGAAAGAAACAGAAATCTAATCCGTGGCTGGGATTGTAAGCTCCAGAGGCTCAAATGTCAGCAACACTGGAGTATGGCTTCTCCTCTAATTATGTCCTGTCAAATGAGGGTTGAAAATGTCAGTCCTGGACCTGAGACTCAGGCCACTCTAGCCACCAATTGCACTGGGCTGGGGTCCAGTTGAAATGATGAAGAATGAATTTGAAAAGCCCTTCAGTTGATTTCAAGACGTCCTGGGACTGCGACATTTGAACCACAATGTTCTTCTTTTGGGGCAAAGGTGGAAGCCAATCATGAGAGAGGTTTCGTGGCTTGTTCTGTCTATATTTGGCTATACTGTTGCTTCATTCAACTACACTTATGGTATGAGTGCTTGAAAAGCAGGACTTCCGGAAGGGTTTTTAATGCCTCCTTCTTACAAAGGAGCCTTATCTTTATGCATATGGAGCTGCTTGGGAACATACCCAATGGCTGTAAAACGAAGGGAGCCAGTGTACAAAATTTGCTTAAGAAAACAAGAACAGACTTCAATTGTAGCTTCTGACTTTACACTATTTGCGTGAAAAAAAAAAAAAAAAAGAAAAGAAAACAGAAGTTAGTCCTTCCTATATCATTCTAAAAGATCTATGAAACTTGTGGGTGTTGAAGAAGACATACTGCTGCATTCATTACTGCATTTTACAAGTGATATTGGATTTACAGATCACTTTTCAGGATGGCAAGGAAATAAATGCATCAGTCTTACCCTTCTTTGTACATTTTGAGACAGGGTCTTCATTCTGTAGCTTGGACTAGCTTAGAATTTACTATGGAGCCCAGGATGGCATGGGGATTCTAGACTATCCTCCTAACTCAGCCTCTCTAGGGCTGGGATGACAGGTGTGAGGCACCAAGCCTGTGTTACCTGAGGAAGATGATTACATTTTATAGGGAATCCACAGACATGACGAACCTCACCGGAGTTTTAAATGACCACTGTTTATCCTATATCACCTAACTTCATTCCCACCACAATCCCAGAAAAGAGACTCTGTTCTTATATTTTGCAGATGAAAACCCAAGACAGGAGGATGGGCTCCACCCTCCCCTTAATGACTTATATGAAGAGAGCATTTGATGGGAGGAAAGACATTTTCTTTAATGACTGGAAAATGTCATTGGAAAGGTGCTGGCTCTGCTGAGATATTTCCTTGAGTTTTCTACCTTCTGGGGGCCCAACTAGCAAAAGTACCAACCTCCACCAATTCTTGGGGCTCCAGGGGAAAAAGTGAGAGCTGTCCTTTTGTGTGAGATCTGAGGCTTGTTGAGTTCCTAATGACTTCAAGAGATCAGATCTGGAAGAGTCTTTCGGATAGGAGCTTGGGACCCCTAGTGAGGCCATTCACTCAGCATTCTCCCAGATTTAGGATATTCAAATTTAGAAGCCATCTCAATGGGATGAATAACAAAGTGTCTGGATCAGAGACCTCAAAATATAGTCTTTTCTGTTTGCAAAAGTGGAGAAACCCCAAGAAGAGGAGTACAAGACAGCCTAGCGCCTATGGACTACAAGGGGCCTTCATCAGTCAGTAAAGCAGTGAGGTTCATGAGTGAGTTATTAGCTCTCTACAGGATGTTTGGAGGCAGTTTTAGTTGCCACAGCTGGGATGGAGAGGTAATGATTATACTAGTTTTGACTGAGTCGAAACCAAGGATGCCACTAACTATCCTATAATGAACAGCATAGCCCCCAGCACAAAGAAGGATGTGGCCCCCAATCTGCCAGCCCCTTCCCAGTGAGAAGCCTGCCTTTTTTTTTTTTTTCATTTGATGCACTGTGGCTACCACTCACAGGAAGCTCAGTCTGGGGCTTCTTCAAAGAGTCATTGTGCAAGCAGGAAGTCAGCAGCCCATGAAACTAGAAGGGGGATCAGAGAGCAGACAGAATCAGACTTATGGCTTTTAACTGACTGTATCTTTCTTCCTGACAGAGAAAGGTCAGTGTTTGCTTCTGTCGATAGGCATCAGGACCAACGCAGGGGCTGGTCTTGTGTAATAGATTAAAACATGATATCCTAAGGTATCACTTTGTGAATGTTCTTTACGGAGGTGTGTGTGTGTGGGGGGGCAAGTCTTTGCAGATGTGATGAAATTAAACCCCCCATTGTGACAGAATTTCATGTAGCCAAGGATAACTCTGAACTATCGATCCTCCTAACTCTACTTTCTGTATGCTGGGATGACAAACATGTATGAACACACATGCAGTATATTCTGAGGATCCAAGCCATGCTTTCACATGCATTAGGAAGCGCTCTACTAAATGAGCTATGACCCCAGCTCTGAAGTTAAAGATTGTAAGACAATTTTTTCTGCAATACTTAGTGTTGCTTCTTATAAGAAGGAGGAAGAAACTGAGCAGTGGTGGCAGACACCTCTAATCCCAGACTCCAGGCACAGGCAGGGAGATCTTTGAGTTCGAAACTAGTCTGGTCTATAGAGTGAGTTCCTGGACAGCCAGGGCTACAAAGAGAAACCTGGTCTCAAAAAAACCACCCACCCAACCAATAATCAAATAAATAAAATACATTATTTTTTATAAAGGAAGAGGAGGGAACTGCAGAACATGTGAAACAGAGACAGCAATGTACAGCAGCAGAACTTAGAGGAGACCTCAAGCTAATGAAAGCGGGCACTAGAATCTGGAAAAAAACAAGGCACAGATGTTCTCTTAGAGCTTCCTGGGTACACATGGTCCAAGCCACACTGTTATTTGGTCCCAGAGATACTGATCTCAAAATCCTTGTTCCTAGAACTGACAGAGAGTAATCTTTCATTGCATAGAAATCATTAGTCAGTGGTCATTTGTTACAGCAGCCCCAGGAGACTAATTTGCCTTGATAATTTACCCTAGAGGCCCCAATTGATCCGTTGTTGCCATTGAAGGGCAAACACTTTGCTGCAGACAAGTCTAGAGAAAGGTAATGGAAAATTCCTTTGTTTTGCCCTAAATATGTGGCACCTGTCTCCTCTCTGCCTCTATCCATCAACAGTGCCAACTGACTGATTATCCAGCCAATCATATGGCATTGCCATTATGTGGTTCAAAGCTCTAGAGTCACCTATCCCATTTGACGTGGAGTTCTGCTGCCCAGATGTGTATGCCCTGTACATGCACCCATCTGTTATTACACTGTGGAGTTGTTCTCTTTTTCTCATTTACTGATTTCATTAGTTTTGAGGCAGGATCTCATGTACCCTAAAGTAGCTGAGGATAATCTTGGACTTCTGTAGCTTGTGCCACCACTGACTAAGTGCTGGGACTACGTAAAATAGTCTGTACTGCTGTATTTGGTTTTATGTAGTACTAGGGGTAAAATTCAGGGCTTTGTACATGCTACATTGACTGAGCCCCAGTCCTAGTCCCAACTGTGCGCTCAACATTGTTTTAATAAGGAAAACTTGTGGGAATCAGTTCTTTTTTAAAATATTTATTTTATATGTGTGAGTACAGTCACTGTCTTCAGACACACCAGAAGAGGGCGCCACATCCCATTATAGGTGGTTGTGAGCCACCGTGTGGTTGCTGGGAATTGAATTCAGGACCTCTAGAAGAGCAGTCAGTGCTCTTATCCACTGAGCCATCTTTCCAATCCTACTCTTAACATTAAAAAAAAATCATTTATGTGTGTTGCATGCACATACATACACATGTGTCATGGTGTTCACATGGAGGTTGGAGACAACCTTGAGTGCCAGTCCTTGTCTTCCTCCTAGTTTGAGACAGAGTCTCTTTATCACCTTCTAGGCCAGATTACCTGGCCTGTGAGCTTCCGGGGAATTTTCCTGTGTCTTTCTCTTATAAGGATGTTGACACACTGGGATTACATATGTGCACTCCCAAACTTTGCTTTTTGTGTGGATCCCAATGCATGTTCCCATGCTTGTATGGCAAGCCCTTTGCCCATAGAGCCACCAGTGTAGCCCTCAGTTGCTTTTCCTATGTCACATGTACAGCTGAGCAAACCAGCAATCTTTTTTTTTTTTTTTTTTGGTTTTTCGAGACAGGATTTCTCTGTATAGCCCTGGCTGTCCTGGAACTCACTCTGTAGACCAGGCTGGCCTCGAACTCAGACATCCGCCTGCCTCTGCCTCCCGAGTGCTGGGATTAAAGGCATGCACCACCACGCCCAGCTTGCAAACCAGAAATCTTGAATGTTGGAAAGATATGGAACATAAAGAACTGAACAGACACATGTCCATAAGAAGCATGTGCTTAACATCCCTTTGTACGAGGCTGTATCTTTTAAGCTGTTCTTTCCTGGTACTGGGGCGGTGTTGACACTGACAGAATCTCTGAAAGCAAATATTTGAAGAGGAACCTTTGCTTAGTGACGAGGTCCCAGTTGAAATAAAAACTGCAGGCAGGGAGAAGTATGTGGATTATGTGGGCTGAGGGGCAGGCAGAGGGATCTGAAGAAGCCTCATCTCCTGCCAAGGGTTAGCTCTGTTACAGCCCAGACACAAAGAGAGCAGCCCTCCCGCTCTCCCAGCTGCTAGCTCCCTTCAAACCTGAATTCCTGCCTGCCAGCTGCTCCCCTCTAGAGTGCCACTGAATTTGAGCAATCCCAAGCAGCTTTGTGAAAGCAACCAGAGAAGGAGAAGGTATTTTAAGGAGTGTAGTGTTGTCACCACTCTAAGGGACAAGGAATGCCCATGTTAGTCTATCCACAGGTGGACATGACAGCAGCCATCACTGTGCAAGCCACATTCCTTATGTGCAGAAGCTCATTCCATATCATTCTGGCTTTGTGTCCAGGTTATTTCATCTTACCATTTCTTCTCTTGAAAAAATGGATCTTTTTCTATGCTGTACATTTTACTCCTTTCTGAAGGCATCTTGTTTCTGTTAGACATTTTCCAATCTTTTTTTACAGGACTTGAGAGTATGACACTGGAGGGGAGGAGGCAGGGGTGCTGATCTAGGCACCTCCAGACTTAACTCACTCTTGATGGAGTTTGCCTAAAATCCTCACACTCACCTTTGTTCCTTGCTTCGCACCCAGGGAAAGAGTTTGTCATATCCAGGTGACAGCAAATAGTCTAGCTGAGTCAGCAAATGGGTTTAGTGCTCCATTCCAAAAACTCGGTAGCAATAGGGGTAATTCAGTATCTTTCTCTTTCTATTTGTTTTTAAACATTTATTTTTCCATTATTTCCCCGCTGGGTAAATAGTTATTTTTATAAAAACAACAACATTCATGCTACTCAATCTTCTTTTTTTGGTGCTACTCTGGCTGGGCAGGGAATTCAGGGTCTCACATGTGGCAATTACTCCATATAGTTAACACAGCCTCTTCTCTGCCATTTGAGAGCTTGTTCGATGGCTTCAATACATTTATTACTAGACTGTCACAATTTTCTGCTCATCTACTTCTTACTCTAAAGACACGTAGGGTTGCTGAAGAAATGAGCATGGAGTTCAGCAAATGTTTCCTTTTTAAAATTTCCTTCGGGGTCCCGGGTCCCTCAGAGATCAGTCTGCGCAGGTCAGCTCACGGACTGCGAAGGGTGAGCAAGCAGACTGCAGAAGCAACACTCCTTCTGGAACAGACCCCATTTCAGGCTCCAGACATCTAGGTACCTTCTCTTCAAGAGGAGAAGTGTCCACCCAGGAAAGCTTTGACTGCCTGAACATGTGAAGGAGCCATCTTGGGTCCCAGGTCTCTCAGAGATCAATCTGCACAGATGAGAGTGCTGACTGAAGAAGTGACACAGCTTCTGAGACAGGCAGAAGCCACACAGCTTCTGGGACAAACTCCATTTCAGACTACAGAAATCTGGGCACCTTCCCCAAGAGAGGAGAGGTGTCCACCTGGGAGGGCTCTGAATGCCTGAGCAGGTGAGAGAGCCATCTTGTGCCCCACCTTCCTCAGAGACCAGTCTGTGCAGGTGAGCACACAGACTGCAGAGTCAACACATCTGGGACATGCCCTGTATTGGGCCTTCATCTTTAGCCAAGAGGCAGGTCTGAACACCAGACCTCTGTGCACCTTCCCTGCAAGAGGAGACCTTGCCTGCAGAGACTACTCTGACCACTGAGACTTGGGACTCCCAGGACTGCTGACAGAGGCTAACAGAATCACAGGAGGAACAAGCTCCAACCAGAGACAACTATAACAACTAACTTCAGAGATTACCAGATGGCGAAAGGCAAAATTAAGAATCTTACTAACAGAAACCAAGACCACTCACCATCATCAGAACCCAGCACTCCCACCTCAGCCAGTCCTGGATACCCCAGCACACCGGAAAAGCAAGACTCAGATTTAAAATCATATCTCTTGATACTAGTAGAGAACACCAAGAAGGGCATTAATAACTCACTTAAAGAAATACAGAAGAACAGTGCTAAAGAGGTAGAAGCCCTTAAAGAGGGAACACAAAGATCCCTTAAAGGGCTACAGGAAAAAAACAACCAAAGAGGTGATTGAATTGAACAAAAGCATCCAAGACCTAAAAAGAGAAATACAAACAATAAAGAAAACCCAAAGTGAGACAACTCTGGAGATAGAAACCCTAGGAAAGAAATCAGGAACCACAGATGCAAGCATCAGCAACAGAATACAAGAGATAGAAAAGAGAATCTCAGGTGCAGAAGATTCCATAGAGAACATGGGCACAACAATCAAAGAAAATGCAAAATGCAAAAAGATCCTAACCCGAAACTTACAAGAAATGCAGGACACAATGAGAAGACCAAACCTATGGATAATAGTGGTAGATGAGAATGAAGATTTTCAACTTAAAGGGCCAGCAAATATCTTCAACAAAATTATAGAATAAAACTTCCCAAACCTAAAGAAAGAGATTCCCATGAACATACAAGAAGCCTAAAGAACTCCAAATAGACTGGACCAGAAAAGAAATTCCTCTAGACACATAATAATCAGAACAACAAATACACGAAATCAAGAAAGAATATTAAAAGCAGTTAGGGAAAAAGGCCAAGTAACATATAAAGGCACGCCTATTAGAATTACACCAGAATTCTCACCAGAGACTATGAAAGCCAGAAGATCCTGGACAGATGTTATGCAGACCCTAAGGGAAATGCCAGCCCAGGCTACTATGCCCAGGAAAACTCTCAATTACCATAGATGGAGAAACCAAAGTATTTCATGATAAAACCAAATTCACACAGTATCTTTCCACAAATCCAGCTCTTCAAAGGATAATAAAGGGAAAACACCAACACAAGGAAGGAAACTGCACCCTAGAAAAAGCAAGAAAGTAATCCTTCAATATAGCTGCAAGAACATAATCCTAAATTTAACAACAACAATAACAGGAAGCAACAATTACTTTTCTTTAATTTCTCTTAACATCAATGGACTCAATTCACCAATAAAAAGACATAGACTAATAGACTGGCTACACAAACAGGACCCAACATTTTGCTACAAACAAGAAACCCACCTCAGGGAAAAATACAGATACTACCTCGGAGGGAAAGGCTGGAAACAATTTTTCAAGCAAATGGTCCTAAGAAACAAGCTGGAGTAGCAATTCTAATATCAAATAAAATTGACTTCCAACCCAATGTTATCAAAAAAGACAAGGAGGGGCTTTCATACTCATCAAACGTAAAATCAACCAAAATGAACACTCGATTCTGAATATCTATGCTCCAAATACAAGGGAAGTCACATTCATTAAAGAAACTTTAGTAAAGATCAAAGCACACATTGCACCCCACACAATAATAGTTGGAGACTTCAACACACCACTCTCAGCAATGGACTGATCCTGGAAAGAGAAACTAAACAGAGACACATGGACACTAATAGAAGTTATGAAGCAAATGGATTTAATAGATATCTACAGAACATTTTATCCTAAAACAAAAGGATATATATACCTTCTTCTCAGTGCCACATGGTACCTCCTCCAAAATTGACCATGTAATTGGTCACAAAACAGGCCTCCAAAGATACAAAAATATTGAAATTATCCAATACATCCTATCTGATCACCACAAACTAAGGCTGATCTTCATAACAGCATGAATAATAGAAAGCCAATATTCACATGGAAACTGAACAACACACTATTCAATGATTCCTTGGTCAAGGATGAAATAAAGAAAGAAATTAAAGACTTTTTGAGCTTAATGAAAATGAAGCCACAATATACCCAAACTTATGGGACACAATAAAGGCAGTGCTAAGAGGAAAATTCATAGCCCTGAGTGCCTCCAAAAAGAAACTAGAGAGAGCATACACTAGCAGCCTGACAGCACACCTAGAAGCTCTAGAACGAAAAGAAGCAAATTCACTCAAGAGCAGTAGACAGCAGGAAATAATCAAACTCAGGGCTGAAATCAACCAAGTGGAAACAAAAAGAACTATTCAAAGAATCAACCAAACCAGGAGCTGGTTCTTTGAGAAAATCAATAAGATAGATAAACCTTTAGCCAGACTAACTAGAGGGCACAGGGACACTATCCTAGTTAACAAAATCAAAAATGAAAAAGGAGACATAACAATAGAATCTGAGGAAATCCAAAACTTCCTCAGATCCTACTACAAAAGGCTATACTCAAAAAAAAAAAAAAAAATTAGAAACCTGGAAGAAATGGACAACTTCCTAGACAGGTACCAGGTACCTAAGTTAAACCAGGATCAGAATAACAATGTAAACAGTTCAATTTTCCCTAAAGAAATAGAAACAGTCATCAATAGTCTCCCAACCAAAAAGAGCCCAGGACCAGATGGGTTTAGTGCAGAGTTCTATCAGACCTTCAAAGAAGACCTAATTCTAAGTCTCCTAAAAATATTCCACAAAATAGAAACAGAAGGTCTTCTACCCAGTTCATTCTATGAAGCTACAATTACTCTGAAACCTAAACCACATAAAGATCCAACAAAGAAAGAGAAATTCAGATCAATTTGACTTATAAATATCAATGCAAAAATGCTCAATAAAATCCTCGCAAACCAAATCCAAGAACACATCAAAACGATCATCCATCATGACCAAGTAGGCTTCATCCCAGGGATGCAGGGATGGTTTCATATATGGAAATCCATGTACATAATACACTATATAAACAAACTCAAAGACAAAAACCACATGATCATCTCATTAGATGCTGAAAAGCATTTGACAAAATGCAATACCATTTCATGATAAAAGCCGTGGAAAGATGAGAATTCAAGGCCCATACTTAAACATAATAAAAGCAATCTATAGCAAACCAGTAGCCAACATCAAACTAAAATGGAGAGAAACTCAAAGCAATCCCACTAAAATCAGGGATTAGACAAAGCTACCCACTTTCTCCCTACCTAGTCAATACAGTACTTGAAGTCCTAGCCAGAGCAATTCAACAACAAAAAGAGATCAAGGGGATACAAATTGGAAAGGAAGAAGTCAAAATATCACTATTTGCAGATGATATGATAGTATATAAGTGACCCCAAAATTTCTACCAAAGAACTCCTAAACCTGATAAACAGCTTCGGTAAAGTAGCTGGATATACAATTAACTCAAACAAATCAATGGCCTTTCTCTACACAAAGGATAAACAGGCTGAGAAAGAAATTAGGGAAACAATACCCTTCACAATAGTCACAAATAATATAACATACCTTGGTGTGACTCTAACTAAGGAAGTGAAAGATATGTATGACAAGAACTTCAGTCTCTGAAGAAAGAAATTGAAGAAGATCTCAAAGATGGAAAGATCTCCCATGCTCATAGATTGGCAGGATTAATATAATAAAAATGAGTATCCTGCTGAAAGCTATCTACAGATTCAATGCAATCCCCATCAAAATTCCAACTCAATTCTTCACTGAGTTAGAAAGGGCAATAGGCAAATTCATCTGGAATAATAAAAAACCTAGGATACCCAAAACTATTCTCAACAATAAAAGAACCTCTGGTAGAAATCACCATGCCTGGCATTAAGCTGTACTACAGAGCAATTGTGATTAAAAAAAAAAAAAAAAAAACTGCATGGTACTGGTACAGTGACAGACAGGTAGATCAATGGAATAAAATTGAAGACCCGGAAATGAACCCACACATCTATGGTCACTTGATCTTTGACAAGGGAGCTAAAACCATCCAATGGATAAAAGATAGCATTTTCAACAAATGATGCTGGCACAACAGGTGGTTATCATGTAGAAGAATGTGAATTGATCCATTCTTACCTCCTTGTACAAAGCTCAAGTCTAAGTAGATCCAAGAACTCCACATAAAACCAGAGACACTATAAAGTGTGGAAATGCCTCAAGGATATGGGCACTGGGGAAAAATTCCTAAACAGAACAGAAATGGCTTGTGCTGTAAGATCAAAAATTGACAAATGGGACCTCATCAAATTACAAAGCTTGTGTAAGGCAAAAGACATTGTCAATAAGACAAAAAGGACACCAAAAAATTGGGAAAGGATTTTTACCAATCCTAAATCTGATAGGAGACTATTATCCAATATATACAACAAGCTCAAGAAGCTGGACTCCAGAAATTCAAATAATCCCATTTAAAAATGGGGTACAGAGCTAAACAAAGAAATCTCAAGTGAGGAATACCAAAGGGCTGAGAAGCACCTGAAAAAATGTTCAACATCCTTAATCATCAGGGAAATGCAAATCAAAACAACCTTGAGATTTCACCCTCACACCAGTCAGAATGGCTAAGATCAAAAACTCAGATGACAGCAGATGCTGGGGAGGATATGGAGAAAGAGGAACACTCCTCCATTGTTGGTGGGATTGCAAGCTTGTTCAACCACTCTGGAAGTCAGTCTGGTGGTTCCTCAGAAATTTGGACATAGTTCTACTGGAAGATCCAGCAATACCTCTCCTGGGCATATACCCAGAAGATGTTCCAACTGGTAACAAGGACACAGGTCCCACTATGTTCATAGCAGCCTTAATTATAATATCCAGAAGCTGGAAAGAACCCAGATGACCCTCAACAGAGGAAGGGATACAGAAAATGTGGTACATTTACACAATGGATGGATTACTACTCAGCTATTAAAAACAATGAATTTATGAAATTCTTGTCCAAAGAGATGTATCTGGAAGATATCATCCTTAGTGATGTAACCCAATCACAAAAGAAGTCATTAGATATGCACTCACTGATAAATGTATATTAGCACAAAATCTTAGATTATTGTATTGCAAGATACAATTTGCAAAACACAAGAAAATCAAGAAGAGGGAAGACCAACGTGTGAATACTTCATTCCTCCTTAGAATAGGGAACAGAATACTCATGAAAGGAGTTACAGAGACAAAGATTGGAGCTGAGATGAATGGATGGACCATCCAGAGACTACCCCACCCGGGGATCCATCCCATAATCAGTCACCAAACCCAGACACTATTGCATATGCCAGCAAGATTTTGCTGAAAAGACCCTGATATAACTATCTCGAGTGAGGCTATGCCAGTGTCTGGCAAATACAGAAGGGGATGCTCACAGTTATCTATAGGATGGAACAGAGGGCCCCCAATGGAGGAGCTAGAGAAATTACCCAAGGTGCTGAAGGGTTCTATAACCCTTTAGGTGGAACAACAATATGAATTAACCAGTACCGCAGAGCTCGTGTCTCTAGATGCATATGTAGCAGAAGATGGCCTAGTCAGCCATCATTGGGAAGAGAGGCCCCTTGGTCTTGCAAACTTATATGCCCCAGTACAGCGGAATGCCAGGGCCAAGAAGTGGGTGTGGGTGGGTAGGGGAGCAAAGCAGGGGAAGAGTATAGGGAACTTTTGCGATAGCATTTGAAATGTAAATAAAGAAAATATCAAATAAAATAAAATTTCCATTTATTTATTTATTCATTCATTTATTTATTTATTTATTTATTTGTTTATTTATACTTTTCTCAAGTACCCAGGGTGATCTAGAACTCAATAGGCCAATGATGACATTGAACTTCTGATCTTACTGCCTCTATCTCCCAAATGATGGAATTACCTGTACATATTAGCAAGCTCAGCTTATATTATATTGGGGATAGAACCCAGGGCTTTCTTCTTGCTAGGCAAGTACTCCAACAACTGATCTGCAGCCCAAACTGATGTTTATTTTTTCTCAGGATTTATGTATCCACCACTGCACCCTGTGCTCAGAGGCCTCCACAGTCCTGGAGGCCTGGCTTCTTTACCTGGGTCATTTGTTTATGGAACCATCCTTATTACTGTAGTCACACTAACACAATTAAGTCTTCATTTCACAATGGTGTGCAAATCAGTACAAATGCCTTTTGTGTAGATAGAATCATAATTTTATTGTTAATGACCTATTTAATGATGTGTAATTCATCTTTTTATGTGTACCATCCGATGTATGAGGTCAGAGCTCCAAACTTAGTTTGTAAGTTTCACTACAATTAAGACACTGATGATTTACATTTTCCCAGAAACTTATACTTGGCTCTTCTGAAGTCAGTCTCCTCCCACCAACTCCCATTTCCTGGCAAGCACTGATATGTTTTTGGTCCCTTTATCTCCTCTCCCCTCCTTTCCCCCTCCCCTTTTGTTGTTGTTGTTGTTGTTATTGTTTTTAAATAATATTACACAAATGGAATTCAATAATATGTGGCTTTTGGCTTCTGCAGTTTTTACTCTGAATCAGTTTGTTTTTGAGTTCGTCACAGGGTCTCATGTAGGCCAAGCTGACCTGAAATTCCATTTGTAGTTAAGGATGACTTTGAACTTCTGATCGCCTTGTCTAATGTTTTGTGCTTGGTTCCAGAAGTCAGTAACAATAAAGAAATTTAGCATTTGTTTCTTTCTTTTTATTTGTTTTTAAACGTTTATTTGTCTATTATTGTCCTGCTGGGTAAATAGATATTTTTATGAAAAAAAAAAAAAGAAAAGAAAACAACAACCAATATTCCCTGCTACTTTATCTCCTCCTCCTCCTCCTCTTCTTCCTCCTCCTCCTTCTCCTCCTCCTCCTCCTCCTCCTCCTCCTCCTCCTCCTCCTCCTTCTCCTCTTCTTCCTTCTCCTGTGCTGCTGTTGCTGAGCATGAAACTCAGGTTATCACTTGTGACAGCACTTGATACGGCCCCAGCCTCTTCTGATGAGATTCTGGAATTCTGAGATTCTAATTATGTACCACCGCCCTGCCTTACACAGTGCTGGGGACCAAACCCAGGTCCTCATGCATGCTAATCAATCACAGTACCATCCGTACCACATGCCCAGAGTCTCCACAATGGTTTTGAGAGCCACTCATAACGTTTTTTTAAATGTCAACTGTTTATTTCTTTGTGTGACTAAATAGTGTTCCCTTGCATAGTTGTACCAAGTTTTGTTGATACACTCAGCTCTTGACAGAATATTTGGGTTATTTTTACTTTGGGGAAACTCTGAACAATGCGCCAAGTGAAATGTCTTGTGTGTCTGTTTCCATTCTATTGAATACTTCACATTTGCAAAATTGTATTCTAATTTATGAAAAAATTTAAATGAGATTGTTTAGGGCTGACAAAATGGCTTATTAGGTAAAAGACTTGTAATCCAAATTCAATTCCAGGAGCCTAGATGAAAAAGTCATCTTTGGTGACATGCATGTGAAATCCCAGCAGCTCTAAGGTGAGATATAAACCCAAGACAGGGGAATCACCACAAATCTTGTGGGTCAACTAACTTGGAGTATGCTATGAAACAGGGTACTGATTCCCCACATGCAAGATGTGTCATGTGCATGTGCAAGCCTGAATGCTCTCATATTCTTTCTCATATTCTCTCTCATATTCTCTCTCATATTCTCTCTCTCTCTCTCTCTCTCTCTCTCTCTCCCTCTCTCCCCCTCTCTCTCCCTCCCTCCCCTCTCTCTCCCTCCCTCCCCCTCTCTCTCTCACACACCCCAAACACAAATGAAAGGAAATTAAGAAGAAATGATATAGCTTGCATCCCAATGGTTCAATTGCACCTAGTGTGGTTGTGCATGCCTGTAATCCCAGCAATCAGGAAGAAGAGGAAAAATTATTACAACAAACTCTAGGCCAGCCTGATCTATGTAGGAAATTCTAGTTGAGACTGGGCTTCAGGTGAGATCTTGTCTTAAAAAGGGGAAAGAACTCAACAACAAAAATTAGTCCTTCCTTAGAGTTGAGCATGGTAATACCTACATACATTACATGCATGCATATACACTGAGTGTATTGCCAGCATTCTGGAGGTAGAGGCAGGAGCATCAGAAGTTCAAGGTCATTCTCAGTGAGTTCAAGCTACCAGGTAAGACTATCTCAACAAAATAAATGAGTAAGTGACCAGATTATTCTGGTACAAGCGACCAAGTTGGTAAGACTCAGAAAATGAACATCCAAGGACCAGTGACAAATAGGGTACATCTGTGAATGATCAGGGTGCAACACTTATGTCCAAGTCTACACAAAATGGTAAGGTGTCAGAGCAGAGTGATGCGACCACACATCTAGAAATAAAGAAAAGATTCACTGAAAGTGCAGGAGTGGTAGGAAATTTTTACTGACCATTCAGCCTATTTCCTCATTCATCTCCTGCTATGCAATGGTATTAATCTGAGGTTTTTTTGTTTTGTTTTAATTTTTCATTTCTTTTGAGACAGGGTCTCAAATTCCAAGCCGAACTGAAACATTTCAAACTGGCTATGTAACTGGAAATAATCTTCAATTTCTAATCTTCTTTTGTTGGGTATTTTAAACTTCTTTTATGAATGAAAACTTCTATTAAAACTGTAAGTCACATAATCATGAGCATGCCATGTAGTAGGTGTAGAGATTCTTCCATCTGCCTTTAAGTATGTCCCATAGTTTGAACTCAGGTCTTCTTTTACCTAATCAACCATCTCACCAACCCTCACTCTTTAGAAGTAGCTTTCAAGATAGGCACTATGGCTCACCCTTGGAAATCTTAGCATTCAGGAGGTTGAAGCAAGAGGTCAACTGAATTTGAGGCCAGCCTGGATGCACAGTGAGTTCTGGGTTTGCAGAGACCCTGTTTTAAAAACAAAACACGGATGCAGATGCTCACAGGCAACCACTGTACTGAGCACAGGGTCCCAAAAAGAGGAGTTAGGGGAAGGTCTGTAGGAGCTGAAGGGGCCTTATCTGGCATCAATGGGAGAGGAGACCGTTGGTCCTGTGAAGGCTCGATGCCCCAGTGTAGGGGAATGCCAGGGTGGTGAGGAGGAAGTGGGTAGGTGGGTGGGGGAGCACCCTCACAGAAGCAGTGTAAATGGGGGATGGGATGGGGGTTTGTGGAGGGGGAACCAGGAAAGGAGATAACATTTGAAATGTAAATAAAGAAAATAACCAGTAAAAAATAAGTAAATAAAACAAAAATGGGTATTATGGTTCATTTCTGCAAACCAAATACTTGGGACATGGAGGCAGGTGGACCAGGAATTCTGTTACTTGATTACATGAGAGACTGTCTCTAAAAACAATAAAATATTGTTTTAAATTTAAAAATACTGGCTTTTGGATGTGATTTTTTAAAAGTACTGTTGACTTCTTATCATTATTATTATTATTATTAAGTGTATGTGCACATGTATGTCTGTGGCATGTGTATGTGTTACCACACATACATGTAGGCATGTTTTATATGTGCAGAGGCCAGGCATGGATGTTTGGTGTTCTACCTTACCACTCTTCCCTTATTCTATTAAATTAGGGTCTTTCACCAAACAAGGACCTAGGTAGGCTGTGACCATGGCTCACACAACCATGCTCAAAGTTTTACATTTGTTCCAGGAGGTTGTACTGAGGTATTATATTTGTACAGTCAGCACTCTTAACAACTGAGCCATCTTCCCAACATACATGCATTTTTTTTACAGATAGTGGAAGGAAAGGTGGCTAATGAGAAATATACATGTATTATGGCACACTTGAAAGCAAAAGTCAAAGGCTGGGGGAGCAACTCATTTCTCAGGGTGCTTGCTTAGCCTACAGGAGGTCCTGGTTTTAATCCCTCAGCATGATAACACATGCTTGCAATCCTAGTATCAAAGAGAGAGAGGCAGGAGGGTTGGAAATCAAAGTCATCTTCAGCTACATAGTGAGTTAAAGGCTGACCTCGGTGACATGAGACCTTGTCTGAAAACAATAACAAAACAACAAAAGTATCACTCAGCTCTTAACCTCGTTCCTTAGTAAGGTTCTCTCCATACAGGAGTAGGCTGGCAGCTGTGCAGTTGCAAAGAGTTCTGTGGTATTTTCCTTGGGTCCTGTTCTTATAGGATGTCATTGGGACCTTTCTAACTAGAGACACATGGACTGTTTTGGGCTTTATAATAATCAATTTTCAGGACAAAAGTCGAATTTATCCTGATTATTTGTCTATAAATCAATGAGTGATGCTGGAATGCCAATCATTGTCTCTCTCTCTCTCTCTCTCTCTCTCACACACACACACACACACACACACAGGGTTTCTTTTTTTTTTTTTTCAACTTTTATTAGATATTTTCTTCATTTACATTTCAAGTGTTATCCAGAAAGTCCCCTATATCCTCCCCCCTCCCGGCCCTGCTACCTTACCCACCCGCTCCCACCCCCTGGCCCCGGCGTTCCCCTGTATTGGGGCATATAAAGTCTGCATAACCAAGGGGCCTCTCTTCCCACTGATGGCCAACTAGGCCATCCTCTTCTATATATGCAGCTAGAGACACGAGCCCAGGGGGTACTAGTTAGTTCATGGTTNTAGCAGCCTTATTCATAATAGCCAGAAACTGGAAAGAACCCAGATGTCCCTCAACAGAGGAATGGATACAAAAAATTTGGTATATTTACACAATGGAGTACTACTCAGCTATTAAAAACAATAAATATATGAAATTCCTAGGCAAATGGATGGATCTGGAGGCCATCATCCTGAGTGAAATAACCCATTCACAAAAGGGTTTCTTTATGTAGCCATGGCTGCCCTGAAACTCATTCTGTAGACCAGGTTGGCCTTGAACTGAGAGATCTGCCTGCCTCTGCCTCTGCCTCCCGTGTGCTGGAATTAAAGGTGTGTACCATCATTACCTGGCCAATCATTGTTTTTATAGAAAAGGAAACAATAGCAACCAAACACTCAGGCCGAGAAAGTCTCCTCAGCAGATAATTGGACTGTGTGCTAACACACAGACACCTGTCCTGGAGCTCTCTTCCTGAATCTGACAAACTGTTGTGGCATCACATGAGTAGAAGCAGCATGATGTAAGATTTATCTCCCAACAGGAGCCCACTGGGACTGACCTGGTTCTTCATGTTAATTAATCAAATGTTATTGTTCAAACTTGTTGATGTTTCTCTGTTGGCATATTGTTTTAAAAAAAAATGCTATTTGAGTCTTGTGTTAGGTTCCTAATCCACATATACACATGCATACACATATATCTATATATGTATACAGACATGTGTATGTGTGAATGTATTATGTATAGTTTCATGTATTCTAGACTGACTTTGAACTCACTGTATAGCTAAAGATGCCGTTGAACTTCAGATAATTCTGCTTCTACAGATGCTTGGATAGACAAGTTTTATGAGATGCTGAAGGTTGAACACAGGGTCTCATATATGTTAGGCAAATGAGAGCTGTATCTCCAGAACAAATGTTTCTATTGGTTTTGAATTGTTACCAAATATTCTAAAGCTACTTAAGCACTTTGAGCTCTGGTAAATATAGGTGACCCAAAATACCTATATTCTCTTGCTTGCCTGAGCTGAACTGTGACCCCCTTAAGCTTACATGGAAATAGATCCTGAAGGAAACAAATTTGTAAGTAGAGTAAAACCAAAATGGTCAACTTCTATCTAAATATAGTTTGCCCCCAAAGCAGGGCAAGCAAATAAACAGCAGTCTGAACCATGTATGACTCCCATAAAGGGACCTGAAACCAGAAGCTATAGAAACCTATGAGACAAGCAGAAAAATTTTTTCTTTACTCTAAAACATTTAAGTCATTCATAATTAACACAAAATATTAGATAAGAAGAGAAATGGGCTATCAATAAGTAAATGCTCTTAAAAGTATCTTCTAGAAACTACTAATAGCAATATAACTGTGAACCCACCTATGTAGATGATCTATGTATGTTTAAAAAATGGGAACAAAGCTGTGTGTGGTTTCTTGTAATCCTAGCAAGTGGATTGCCCTTGTATTTGAGGTCAGCTTGTGATTATGTTTCATACCATCCTGGCTACAGAGTGAGGGCCTGTCTCAATAATATAAAAGTAAAATAATTATATTATATGTGCTGTCCTGCAATACTGAAACTTGTTCTTTTAATTCTGTTTGGAAGTACCTTTGAGGGTTCTTTTTGGCATTTGTCCACCTGTTGGAGACAAAGCTTCTCATTGGCCTGGGACCTCACCACGTAGGTTAGTCTGGCTGCCTCAAGAGACTCGGTGTTACAGGTATGTATCACTGCACTCCATTTTTAACAATATTTTTATTAATTAAAGATTTTATATATGTATTTTGATCACATTCCCCTCCAATTCTTAGCCATTTTTCTAACATGGGTTCTAAGGACTGAACTCTTAGGACCTTGTGTTTGCAAAGGAAGCACTTTATTGTTAGCTCTCCTTCTCCCCCAGAGTCTAAGCTCATACATAACACTTGCAATACTGCTTCTCACCTCAGCCCCTTTGGTTGCACAGCTAGGTTATTTGCAATACATCATTGTTTTAGCAGAACAGGTTAATTTAAACCTCTATCATCTCAAAAGGGTGGGGATAGAAAGGAGAGGCAGAAGGGTCATTGAAGATGGTTGATCTTTCAGGAAGAGAATTATAGGCGGGCATTTTTTTTTCATCCAGAACCAGATCAGAAGCTGTTTATTGTTATAATAGAAGTTAGGGAAGTCCATACTATCCCTACAGAGAGGGACATTTCCTATTTGTACAGAAGGCATATTTGCAGTGCTATAGGATTGAGGAGAAGATGCAAAGAATGCACGAATTGTCATACTAGCTAATAACTCCCCGGTAGAAAAGAGTAGCTTAGTAATTGAAATGCTGAGTAAAATTTCTACAGTCTGAACTTTGATCTACTCTGGACAACAACTTTAAGTCAAGGAAGTGAGCAGTAACTCACCCAGGGGATTGGGTGTGGTGGGAAATAGAGCAAAGGATGACTCACAAGATCAGCAGACAGAACAGGGCCAGTGGGGAGGAGGGAGGAGCCCCCAAGCAGAGCAGAGCAAGGCAGTCAGTCAGTGGCTCTTTGCTCTAGATCCTAGGCACCACACTGACTGTGAACCCAGGATCTTCTTTCCTTATGTCTGTATATCATCGTTATTGTGTAAGACATTGTCTAATTCCTATCCTTTCACTGTAGGAAACATTTAAAGTTCACATGTATAAAGAGAAAGTTGGTCAGCCGTGGTAGCTAATGCATATAGTTAGATCATTCAGGAAGCTGAGGTGGGAGGATTATTTTTGTTTGTTTGTTTGTTTGTTTTCTTTTTTATTAGATATTTTCTTTATTTACAATTCAAAAACTATCACAAAAGTTCCCTATACACTCCCTCATCCCCCGCCCTGCTCCCTTACCCACCCACTCCCATTTCTTGGCCCTGACATTCCCCTGTACTGGGGCATATACAGTTTGTAAGACCAAGGGGCATCTCTTTCCAATGCTGGCCTACTAGGCCTTCTTCTGCTACAGATGCATCTAGAGACACAAGCTCTGGGGGTACTGGTTAATTCATATTGTTGTTCCACCTAAAGGGTTGTAGACCCCTTCAGCTCCTTGGGTAATTTCTCTAGCTCCTCCACTGGGGGCTCTGTGTTCCATCCTATAGATGATTATGAGCATCCCCTTCTGTATTTGACAGACACTGACATAGCCTCACTCAACATAGTTATATCAGGGTTCTTTCAGCAAAATCTTGCTGGCATATGCAATAGTGTCTGGGTTTGGTGACTAATTATGGGATGGATCCCCAGGTAGGGTGGTCTCTGGATGGTCCATCCTTTCGTCTCAGCTCCAATCTTTGTCTCTGTAACTCCTTTCATGGGTGTTTACTTCTCTATTCTAAGAAGGAATGAAGTATCCATACTTTGGTCTTCATTCTTCTTGATTTTCTTGTGTTTTGCAAGTTGTATCTTGGGTATTCTAAGTTTCTGGGTTAATATCCACTTATCAGTGAGTGCATATCTAGGGAGTTCTTTTGCGATTGGGTTACCTCACTAAGGATGATATCCTCCAAATACATCCATTTGCCCAAGAATTTCATAAATTCATTGTTTTTAATAGCTAAGTAGTACTCTATTGTGTAAATGTACCACATTTTCTGTATCCATTCCTCTGTTGAGGGACATCTGAGTTTTATTGGAAGTTCTAGATAAGACTAAGCTGTATAGTGAGTTTAAGGCTAGCCTGTGTTACATGGTGAGACCCCATCTCAAAACCAAAAGAAGGAAGAGGAGGTAAATTAAAATCATCCATCGCCTCCAGCTTTCTTAGTATGAATTTGTTCAAGAGTTTGTTCTTTCTACATAACTTGATTGCTTTTATTCTAATCTTTATTCGCTTAATTTTGTGACTGGGGTCATGCGCAGTGTGCACTGCCATGCCCAGCTCTACTTAATGTTGAAACAATAATGGGATGGCTTCATATGCGCTGTTTTGTTGTTTACCTCTCTCCACCCAGTGATAAGAATTCTTATACCGACATTTCAATTATTGAAAATATGAAAATGTGCCTAGGCAATAACTCAGTTGCTAGAGTGCTTGTATTGCATACAGGAGACTCTGGATTCAACCCCCAGGATAGAATATATGAGAGTGATGGGACATATGTATAATTCCAGATCTTGATAGGCCAAGGAAGATCTGGAGTTTAAAATGTTGAATCAAGCTGCTGCTAGTGATGGTCTATATTAATTGCTAAATTGACACCTGGGAGACAGGCCTCTGAGCACACATGTGAGATTACTATTAATATCACAGAATGCCTCTTAGAAATTCTCTTGCATAAATTAACCAATGTAAGAAGATTTATTTTAACTGCTGGAAGGTCTGTTGCTTGAGTAGGGACCCTGGAGCCATCAAGGGGAACAGCATGTTTTTGTGACTTTCTCCTTTCTGGTTATGAACGTGATGGGACCAGCTGATTCAAGCTCCTACCACATTGGCTTCTCAGCCATGATGTACTATAACCTGGAATTGTGAACCTAATAATCCCTTTCTCCTTTAGGTTGCTCCGATAAGGTATTTTACCATAGCAACAGAAAAGAAACAAAGCTACTGTCATAGTGGAGGAGATGAGCCACATGTTATATCCTATTTAGTATCTTCCTTAAAGTGCTATGATCATAGCCTGAAGCAACCCTGAGGTAAGGAACTGCTAGTAAGGCCAGATTCCTGAGTTATGACCTCATATCTTAACTAGTACTTTCATGAAAATGCTAAGCTCAGAGACTCCTAAGCTCTAATCTCAGGGACCTCTCACCTGTAACTTAAAATGTAATAGAATTACTATTGTTGTTGATTGATCCCCTAGCCTAGCTTCAAATGGTGGGCTGCCAGAGTCATGACTATTTCAACTGAAATCTGTCTCAGTACATCTCTAGCTATCAAATCTTGAAGGAATGTTTGCCACTGGAACATAAGATCACCATTGTGTTCATAAAGTGTTCAAGACAAGCCTGGGGTGCCTGGCCTAAAACAGCCATGATGAAAAATAATAAAGGACATCTCAGTGTGGAGAGTACTTCCTGTTCTTCCCCAGGACCCGAGGTAGATTCCTAGCACCCACTAGATGGCTCACTATCATCTGCAACACTATCACTATCTGTGTTCTAGGGGATAGGACTTCTTCTTTTGGCTTCTGTGGGACACAACACGTTGTACACAGACATACATGTAGGCAAAACACTCATGAACCTAAAGTAAACATGAAAAATCATTATCATCACGATTATAATAAAATATATGCATTTAATCAAATAGTAGTGGATATTAGTGGACCTAGATGATCTTAACCAGTACTCTTTTCTCATTTTGTTCACTGAATTCTTGATTTTTACAAAGTTGATTTTCCTTTGAGTTGACCTAATCGGGGCTTTAAAAATGGCATTAATTAATTAATTAATTAATTAATTAATTGTGTGTGCTGTTGTTGAACCCTGGCAGTGTGCTTATAGAGAACAGAGGACAACTTGAATCGGTTCTTTTTTTCTACTGTATGGGTCCTGGTGATTAAACTCACATCATGAGGATTGCTTACACATCTTTCTGGTCCAGTCTCATAGATCTTGAAGTGCTTGTGCAATCAAGCAAGAAAAAGAAGACCCAATGGGCATGAGGTCTGATTTTCAACATGAAAACCCAAAGCATTCTTTCATAACTTTTTTGATCACTGTGTAAATAGTTCAGAAGAACTCTTTTTTGAAAGACCAATGTTGTGCACAATTGTTTCTATTTGATTAAGTTTCAGGACTAATTTGTAAAGTGCTATGGGATAGACTTGTCAAACTCAAGCCAGGCAAAAATCATTTAATCTCCACCCCCTCTCACATTACTCTGAAAGAACATGTTTTTAGAACACAGTCATCACCCTCTCCCCTTTCCTTCAGCTCTGATGTATTGTGGCATATCAGAGAATTAAGCAGCATAGGTCTGGGTAAAAGGATGAGAGGGACAACAAACACATCCAGTTTATGGAGCTAAGATTCACCAGTTCATCTCAACTGAATCTTTTGATACTGAAACTAGAAAGAGACTTTTTAGAGCATGGGTGGTTAGATGGTAGAATGCCTGCCTAACTAACATGCTAAAGGCCCCGAGTTCCCACCTCAGGGTTAAAAATACATTTCACTGTCAAAAAGAAAGAGACGGTGGTGGGACAAGGCAAATTTCACTCTTGATCAATAGGTTGTACTCAGAGGAATGAACACACAGAGACAGGAAGTACACTTGGTTTTATTCTAACACAGGTGGTATCTGTGTCATTTCCTCCTTGGCTGAGGTCTGACCTCGGAGTCTCATTTGATTGGCTAGTCTGAAAAGAATTTGTGCAGAGGAAATGAAGGAGGGAGGGGGAAAAGGCTGTTGCTCTAAGGGGAAAAGGGTCAGTGCTTCAGGCTGCAAAATTCCTGGAATGTAGCTGGGAGCTTTCATATGAACAAAGGTTTTGTTGGACAGGAGGGAGATTAAAACTTTTACATAAAAGTCATACAAGGTACAGAAGATTATATAAATATATATATATATATATATATATATATATATATATATATATATATATATATGAATTCCTTGTCTTATAACACAAACTTTATACTATTTGATTAGGAAAGGTTCATACCTAGTATTTCTTATACTAGCACCATCAAAACAAACTGAACATCTAAATATCAAATGGAGTGCACGTCCTTGTTACACCCAAGTGAGATGTTATTAGAAGTCGAAGCTGATTGTACAGAGATTCAGTGAGCTCAGAAGAGACAGAGCTATATATAGAAGCATGACTCTCCTGTTATTTCTGAAAGCTGCATTTACACAGTAAGGATGCAGATAATGCAATTAGTCATGGCATTGATGGGGTATCTACCGTTTTCCAGACCCCTTGTTGGGTACTGGGTATGTAGCACCTCATGAAAATTCCAAATTCGTAAGGGGTGGAAAGCTGGAGCTTTAAGTAAAAAGCTGAAAAGATAGATATGGAAGTCACCAGGCAAGGTGATGAGGGGTTTGGAATGGATTAATAGCCTACTTGGCAGAGTGCTTGCTTGGCACGTGTGAATCCCTGGATTTGATCTCTACGACAGGATCAAACTGAATGTGGTGCTGTATCTTTATACCTAGCCCTTGGGAACAGGCAAGAGGATTCGAAGTTCATGGTTGTTGTTGGTTTATATATGGAATTCGAAGCCAGCCTGAGATTCCTGAGACTTGACAATGAATAAATACATCAATACATCAATAAATAAGAACGATACATGAAGCTGATAATACAGTTCTTGGGAAGCTGAGTGAAAATAACAAGTTCCAGGCCAGCCTGGGCTACATAGGCAAACCATGTCTCAAAAGAAAACCAGAAAAACAAAGAAATTAAGAGGGAATAAGATTTTAAATAGACATCTTTCCAAAGTAGCTTTTCAAGTAGCTAATACCCACATGAGAAGTTGTTCAACATTAATGAGTCATTAGGGAAATGCAAATAAAAACTATACCCATAACAGCAAATCTCATTTAAACAAAGCACAAAAAAAAAAAACAGTGTTGGTGAGGGTGACAAACATCAATTCAAAGACACTGTTTATTACTGTTTTGTGTTATTCCTTTTTAATTTTCTACCTTATTATTTAGCCCAGGACAATCTTGATCTCATTATGTAGTCTAGGCTAGCCTGGAATTCAGTGAAAATCTTATCTCAGTTTCCTCAGTGCTAGGAGTAGAGGCATGAGCCACACTGTGCCTACTTTTCACACACTGTTGCTAGGAATAGAAAAGCGTAGAGCCACTTTCTAAAACGGGTTGCCTGTAACTTAGCTCAGCAATTCCTCTCCTGGGAGTTATACCCAAGAGAAAGGAAAACATGCATTTGCACAGGAACATCCATACAGATGGTCACAGTGATATTATTTGTCATAGCCAAGAAGGATATTGTAGGGGGCAAGGGGCTTATTCTGGCCCACAGTTCAAGAGTACAGTCTGTCATAGTGGAAAGTCGAGATGAGAGGAATATAAAGCAGCTGGTCACACTGCATTCACAATCAGAAAGCAGAGTGATTCATGCCCCCTGCCCAGCTTGCTTTCTTTGTTTCTAGAATCCAGGATCCCTTGGCCAGGGAAGAGCCCCGCCTATAGTTAATCTGGGTCTTCCCACCTCAATTAAATGTCTCCTAGATCACAAGCACGCCTAGGCACTCATCTCCCAGTGATTCTAGATAGTGTTGGGTTATCAATTAACATTATCTGTCACATCGAGGAAATAATCCCCGTTATTAACAGGTGAACAGCACATAAAATGGGATAGATAATAGAGTGGAGTCATTAATATTCAGCTTTTAAAAGGAAGTATCAATTCAAATTATTACATGAGTTAACTTTGAAAGCCTTTGTCTAAGTGAAAGTAGCCTGTCACAGTACACCACAAAATTGTATGATTTTTTTTTTTTTATTAGAAGTGTCTAGAATAGCTGAAACCAGAACCAGAAAGTACCTTAGTGTTTGATAGGGACTGAGGGGATGGTGACTACTAAAAGTATAGATTTCCTTTGGAGTGAAGAAAATGTTCTAAAGCTAGCCGAGCCGTCATGATGTTTACATGTGCCAGTCAACATATTAACTACTTTATTTATTTATTTGTTTGTTTGTTTGTTTGTTTGTTTATAGACAGGGTCTCTCTATGCAGATGTCCTAGCAGTTGCTATGTTGATCAGGTTGGCCTCCAATTTACAAGCTTTTCTCTCTCATGTGCTGGGATTAAAACTGGTTGTCATTGCACCCTCAATTACACACTTTTAAAAGAATTGAAGGTAATTCAATTGTGATCCAGGTATCTACTCCTATCACTCAGGAGGCAATGCAGGAAAATCAGGAGATGTTCAAGGTCAGACTCGACTACACAGCCAATTTAAGGCCAGGTTAGGCTACATGAAACCTTACCCAAACTCAAAAACCAAAAAAGCCCAGATAGAAGACATTAATTTGAATATTCGGTCTTAAAAATTAATGAAGTTTTATTTTCTTGTGGCTTCTTACTGCCTGTGGATAAAATTAAAGTGAAAATACTTGTGTATTAAGAGACTGAAAGAAATATATCATCAAAGTAATTTTCATCTTTTACTTTTTTTATATAGAATGTATTCACTTACTTTTATAGGATGTAAGTTGAGAATCAAAAGGTTTTATTAACCCATTCAATAGTGTACTGGCATCATACTCAGATTTGGGTTTCATTGCTGTGCTTGTTTGAATATGCTTGGCCCAGGGGGGTTGCACTATTAGGAGGAGTGGCCTTGTTGGAATGGGTGGAGCTTTGCTGGAGGAGGTGTGTCACTATGAACATAGGCTTTAAGACCCTCTTCCTAGCTGCTTGGAAGTCAGTCTTCTATTGACGTTCAGATGAAGAGGTAGAATTCTCAGCTCCTCCTATACCATGTCTGCCTAGACACTGACATGCTCCCACCTTGATGATACTGGACTGAATCTCTGAATGTGTAAGCCAGTCCCAATTGAACGTTGTCCTCATCATAAGAGTTGCCTTGTTCATGATGTCTGTTCACAGCAGTAAAACTCTAAGACAATTGCATTCAGGAGAAGGAACCTGCCCTGGGTGATACACACCTATAATCTCAGCACTTAGGACATTTAAAGGCAGATGGCTCAGGAGTTCAAGGGCAGACTCTAATCTGGTCTACTTGAGACCCTGTCAATCAAAAAATAAAAAGTATAAAAGAAAAAAATGTAAAAGTTACAAAAAAATTAAATCAGAGTCAGTTAATCAAAACTAAATGGTATCAATCAGGTCTAGCTTTTACCTCATGTTGGCAAATCTGTGACATTCTTGCACCAAGATGGTTGGCAAGTAGTCTGTAACGGAATGCCTTGTAGGGAAGCTCTTCCAGCACATGATTCTAATGGGTGCTGACATAGGAAGCCTCCTCCAGTTGAATTCAAATCACATCACATTCTGAAATGAAAAAGAAGTTAGGGGTGGGGGGGAGGGGGAAGGAGCTGGGGAGAGAGTTCAGAAGATAAGAATGCTTAGTGCTTATGCAGCAGTTAAGAGGGCTTTCTGATCTGGCAAAGGACCTAGGTTCAGTTTCCAGCTACCACTAAGGTTGATCCTCACCATCTGTGGTTTCACTTGCAGGAGAATCGGACTTCTTCTGATCTCTGTGTGTACCAGGCATGCAAGTGGTGCACAGACATATGTGGAGGCAAAAAATTCATACACATAAAATAAATAAATCTTAAAAGAAAGAATTTGGGGTATTCCTGTTGCTGCTCCCTTTTGTAACTGTCTGGCTTGTTTATATGAACCCTTAGGAGTGGAGTGTACTTTCAAAGCATTCCACAGTCCCATGGACTGATAAGTTCTTTTTTTTATTGGAGCTGTTATCTCAGTCTACAGTGAACAGAAATTTTCAGAGATCCCTATGTAGACAAACCATTGCGGTGGGGGGGGGGGTGAGTGGAAGCCCTCATCTTCCACTCTACATTGGAAATAAAAATAGGCTTCACCTTTTCTCTCTAAAATGCCACCCTTGGCTGCCTGCCTTCCAGTAAGGATGGGGCCCAGTAAATTCTGGCTTCACACTAAATCCCACCTGGCTGCCTAGATTCATGCTTTTTATATTTTTCAAAGACTTTATTTTTTTTTTTAAAAAAAAAAAGGAAAGCCGGGCGTGGTGGCTCATGCCTTTAATCCCAGCACTCGGGAGGCAGAGGCAGGCAGATTTCTGAGTTCGAGGCCAGCCTGGTTTACAAAGTGAGTTCCAGGACAGCCAGGGCTATACAGAGAAACCCTGCCTCAAAACAAACAAACAAACAAACAAACAAAATAAAGAGAAGTTGAATATTTCATGACATTTGAAGATTATTTCAAAGTAAAATGCCAGTGTCCACAATGAAGTTTCATTGTAAAATAAGCAGACATACTCATATTATATTGCTTGGTGTGGTGTTCTCAACCCAAAGAGAAAACAGAATTCAGTCTTCAATCCCTTCTCCTTATGGATCCTGGTGACTACCAATCTGCTGTCATTTTCTGTGAATTTGTGAATTCTAGAAATATCACGTAAATTAAATCATGGAGAGCATGACCTATACTGACGGGCTTCTTTCACACAGCATCATGTTTTAAAACTGATCTATATTATATTGTGTATTGGTACTTGTTTCCTTTTGATGATCAAGTAATCTACTATAAGCACATAATAGAATATCTATTTATTCACTCATCTGCTGAAGGATATTTACGGTTATTTTTTTAAAAACTTCTGACTATTATAAACAATGCTATTATAGACACATGCTTGCATACCAACACCTACAATAGCATGGTTCATTAAAAAACTCTAAAAGAATAACAATTAGGATAAAATCCTATCAACTGATAAAGACATTTTAATTACAGGAATACACTAATGCTTTGAAAATGGTTGATGGATTCTGTATGTTTTTATTTGTTTCCTTTTGTTTTCTTTAGAAACAAGGTCTCCTATAGCCTTGAATGGACTCCAACTAAGTATGTAGCCAAGAATGACTTGAATTTAGTACTAATTATTGATTGATTGATTGATTGATTGACTGACTGATTGATTTTTGAGAGAGACAGTCTCTCACTGAAATTTGAGCTTGCTGTTTTGGCTACATTGACTGGCCAGTGAACTACTGGCTCTGCCCATCTCCTCTTGCCATCCTCCCATTATAGCACTGTGTCTGATTTTTGAGGTGTAACCATGATCCTAACTTGGATACTTATGCTTACTCAGGAAGCATTTTACCCAGTGAGCCATCTTCCTAGCCCCTACAACGATAATGTCTTGAGACAGAACTAGGTAAGCAACCTTATAATCTCAGTGTCTTGGAAATAGAAAAGGAAGGATTAAGTTCAAGGTCAATTTCAGCCACAGGCTAGCCTGAGACACACAAGATCATGTCTTTTTACTACTACTACTACTACTACTACTACTACTACTATATTTTCTTTATTTACATTTAAAATGTTATTTCCTTTCCTAGTTTTCTCTCCAAAAATCCCCTATCCCCTCCCCCTGCTCTCCAACCCACCCACTCCTGCTTCCTGGCCCTGGCATTCCCCCATACTGAGGCATAGTACCTTCCCAAGACCAAGGGCCTCTCCTCCCATTGATGTCCAAATAGGCCATCCTCTGCTACATATGTAAGTAGAGCCATGAGTCCCATCATGTTTTTTTTTGTTTTGTTTTGTTTTTTTGGTTGGTTGGTTGTTTATTCCCAGGGAGCTCTGGGGGTACTGGTCAGTTCATATTGTTGCTTTTCCTACAGGGCTGCAAACCCCTTCGGCTCCCTGGGTACTTTCTCTAGCTCCTTCATTGGAAACCCTGTGCTCCATTCAATGGATGACTGTGAGCATCCACTTCTGTATTTGTCAGGCACTGGCAGAGCCTCTCTCGGGAGACAGCTATATCAGGGTCCTGTCAGCAAGCTCTTGTTGGCATCTACAATAGTGTCTGGGATTGGTGGTTGTTTATGAGATGGATCCCCAGGTGGGGCAGTTGGGCTGGAGAGATGGCTCAGTAGTTAAAGGCTAGGCTCACAACCAAAAATATAAGATTCATGTCTTGAAAACACACACACACACACACACACACACACACACACACACACACACACAGAGAGAGAGAGAGAGAGAGAGAGAGAAATGCAATAACAACAGAACACATTGATATCATCTTCATCTTTTTCTGTCCATCTGGGACTCTGAATAACAAATTTTAAATTCTAAACCAAATTCTAAATTGGTAAGAAGAGAAAAATGTATATGTCTGACACTCAGAGTGGAAGCATTCCATATATAGGTGGCTGCTAAATAGAAGGGTAGTAGAATAATTCAAGTATGTTTAAGAAAACATGGATGACAGACCAAAGTCAGACAGTTTTCACAAGTGAACTTACTGTGTTTATAATTATTGGCCTGAGAAATACCTCCACCCAAAGCTATTGCTCAGGAAACATCCCAAATAAGGACAGAGAGTACACATATTCCTTCTATTATCTAACTAAAATTAATACACAGCATTATAGATCCCTCTTAGTAGAACTAATCAGCATTCCATGGGTTTAGCAGGATAGAGTTAAATCCAAAGTCAAAATGTAGTTTCAAGAGATGAGCTTTATTGTTTTTCTTTTTTTTAAAGATTTATTTATTTATTTTATGTGAGTACACTTTCATTCCCCTCAGACTCACATCGGATCCCATTACAGATGGTTGTGAGCTACTATGTAGTTTCTGGAATTGAACTCAGGACCTCTGGAAGAGCAGTAAGTGCTTTTAATGTCTGAACCATCTCTCCAACCCTAGCTTTATTATTTTTAATCTGTAAACATTTTTCTTATTTCTATTTTATTTATATAAGTGTTTACCTGCATGTATGTCTATCCACATCCACAAAGTATATGCAGTACCCAAGAAAGCCACTTAGCCAATGAGCCATGTGTCTGGCACGCCAAAGATGAAACAGTCTTGCTTTGTAGCTCCGATTTGGCTTATATTACAGTCCATGAGTGGACTTGGGCAGGAATACCTGTATGTATCTGCACATAGATAATTGGTTTAGCAAGTTCCAGATCAGAGTGACAAAGCAAGAGTTTCTTAAAAAAACACCACCACCACCAATGATAGAAAGAAAGAAAAAAGAAAGAAGCCAGGCGTGGTGGCGCACGCCTTTAATCCCAGCACTCGGGAGGCAGAGGCAGGTGGATTTCTGAGTTCGAGGCCAGCCTGGTCTACAAAGTGAGTTCCAGGACAGCCAGGGCTATACAGAGAAACTCTGTCTCGAAAAAAAAAAAAAAAAGAAAGAAAGAGAGAGAGAGAAAGAGAGAGAGAGGGAAGGAAGGAAGGAAGGAAGAAAGAAAGAAAGAAAGGAAGGAAGGAAAAAGAAAAGGAAAAGAAAGGAAAATTAACAGAGCAAAGCAAAACAAAAATAATAGTCTCTTAAAAACTTATAGAGTGAAAATTGTCTTTAAAGAAGCACAGAGCTGGAGAGATGGTTCAGTGTGTACAAAGTGCTAGCTGCACAACACAGACGCAATCCCTAGAATGTACCCACATAGAAGCCAGTAGTGGTAGTATCCCTCTGTCGCCTTAGCATCTCCTAGTAAGATGGAAGGCAAAGACAGGAATATAAAGTAACATCTGGAATATAAACTAACTGCTGCAGCAGTAACAAAATGAAGAGAAAGAGAAGTTTCCTTGAATATGTTGTTTAAAAAAAAACGTTTAATGTGGAGGGGGGATTCGCACACAAGCTATGGTGAGGGTGAAGATCAGAAGACAGCTTTTACATAGCTGCTTCCCCTATGGGTTTGGGGACTCAGACCTAGGTCCCCAGCTGCTTAATTGCACTGAGCCATCACACACTGGTCCAATGTTCTGTTTCTTGCCATGGCTTAGTGTTCTCTTTCCACTCTTCTTTCTCTACAAAAGCCAGAACAAGCCCATCTGCTCTAGATAGCCAACCAGCCTATTTCCTGGCATGGTTCATACCTAAAATCACTTCAGGAAGCCAAATTGTTTACTGCCATTTACAGTGTCTCCTCGAAACATGGCATACAGTTGCATAATCATGTCACTCTATGCTGCTTTATTGGAAGGCCTCTGAATGGGACTGTTGAACTAACCATTTTCCCAGAGGACCCATATCCTAGGAAACTTCTCATAATCATTCGCAACAAGGAACAAATACAGAAGTGGCCAGCTCCTCCACCCAGCTGTTAGCATCAAATTCTTTTCTAGACTGTTTTAATGAAAGGCAGGCTAAAGAAAGGGCTACGCTTGGCTAGATTTCTTTTGAAAGGCATCACAGTTGCGTATTTGCTAAAGGTTGGTGGCATCCCAGAAGATGCAGAAGATATGAAGTCCCTTGTGATCTTTTTGGCCACACAATGATTTCTTCTTGAATTTAAGGCCTGCTTACTCTTAGGCACATTCTGGGCTCTCTGCTCCTTTCTAATACTGGAAAGGGCAGTGCAGCGTTGAGGCTTCTCAGTAAGCTGTATCTCTCCAGCAATCAAAATATAATGATACATTTAGCAGGCGATGGCAAAAGCACTCTGTTTTCTTTAAAGTTCATCTCTTGGGGGTGCCAGAGGTATAGCTCAGTGATTAAATGGCTTTCATGGACACTTTAGACACAGGCAACACAGACATACATATAGGTAAATACTCATACAATAAAATAAATAAATAAATAGATAGATAAATAAATAGAATAATATGGGTAAAATAAAAATAAACAAAATTAAAAAAAAAATTTTAAACTAGATCCTGCTAAACACTTAAAACATGAGTTAGTTCTACTGGGAGGCATCTACAATGAAATCTATTTTTTATTAGAAAGTAGAGGTAATGTGTTTGATATCTTTCCTTATTTGGGCTTTTGTGGGGTTCTTTAACCTCTTGGTAGTACTGTCATCATCTTTAGATTTAATACGAGCCATCATTGACCACTGTGGAAATGAAATGACCTAAACCTGGATCATTGTCTAGAAAATAGGAGACATTCAATTGCTAATTCTATTACTTCATTCTTTTTAATTGTTACCATGAGTCCCTTTGTGGATACAATGTCTTATTCTTTTGCATAAGCTAGCTTGAGCTCACTAAGTAATACAGGATAGCTTTGAACTGGTGGCAATCCTCCTGTCTTAGTCTCCCAAGTGATTAAAGGTGTGTGATACACAGGAAAAAACTTCTGTTACTATAAAAACTTCCAGTGAGCCCACTGCAGCTGAACAAGCCTACAATCTGAGCACTTAGGAGGCTGAGGGATATGAATTGCAAGTTCAAAATTAGCTTTAACTACATGGTGAAGTTGTGGCCAGTCTGGACTACAGAATGAGACTATGTCTTGAACTCTATTCCCTTTGCCCCATTGCCTCACAAAGCAAAACATGATAAAAAGTATAGGGACTCCCTTCCATATTGTAGTAGTATTGCTCCACTACCACCTTGTCCCAGAACAGTTGAATTGGATAAAATGCTTTAATATTTTTGTAATTTGATTAGTTCTTTAAGAATGTTGCACAATAACTCACTGATAAGCGGATATTAGCCCAGAAACTTAGAATATCCAAGATACAATTTGCAAAACACATGAAACTCAAGCAGAAGGAAGACCAAAGTGTGGATACTTTGTTCCTTCTTAGAATAGGGAACAAAGTACCCATGGAGGGAGTTACAGAGACAAAGTTTGGAGTTGAGACAGAAGGAAGGACCATCCAGAGACTGCCCCATCTGGGGATCTATCCCATAAACAGCCACCAAACACAGAAACTATTGTATATGCAAGCAAGATTTTGCTGACAGGACCATGATATAGCTGTCTCTTGTGAAGTTATGCCAGTGCCTGGCAAATACAGAAGTGGATGCTTACAGTCATCTATTGGATGGAACACAGGGCACCTAATGGAGGAGGTAGAGAAAGTACACAAGGAACTGAAGGGGTCTGCAACCCTATAGGTGGATCAACAATATGAATTAACCAGTACCCCCAGAGTTCATGTCTCTAGCTGCATATGTAGCAGAGGATGGCCTAGTCGGTCATCATTAGGAGGAGAGGCCCTTGGTCTTGCGAAGATTATATGCCCCAGTACAGTGAATGCCAGGGCCAGTAAGCAGGAGTGGGTGGAGGAGCAGCGTTGGGGGAGGATATAGGGGGCTTTGGGAATAGCATTTGAAATGTAAATGAAGAAAATATCCAATAAAAAAGAATGTTACACAATATATTTTGATCATATTCACATCTCTTCTTTCACTCCTCCCAATACCCACACCCTTCTCACCAATCTTTGTGTCCTACTCTCATTTTGTTGTTTTTATACCCATTAAGTCCAATTTTTGTTGCTCATATACTCTTGGATGCGTGGCCTTATACTGGGTCTTGGTGCAACAGGGGCAACAATGGATAAAATGTGGGCTCAATGGTTTATAATGAGCCAGTGGGGCAAATGTAAGTAGGTTTGCCCCTTCCTTTAAATCTGTCTGCTATAGATGAGATGAAAGACAAATTTAAAAACTTTTAAATTTATTATTAGTAATATGTGCGAGAGGTCATACTGTTACTGTGTGTAGAGGTCAGAGGACAACTTGGAAGAGCTGGAGCTGATTTTCTTCTTCCAGCAAGTGGATCCCAGGGATTGAATTTAAGCTTGCTAAGCAAGTGCTTTACCCATAGAATCATCTTGTCACCCTGCGAAACAGACTTCTTAGGATATTAATCCCCTATCTTCCCAGAGATTGCCAGCTCTCTGAAACAAAGCTCAGTTTTAAAAATCCAGTTCCTGTTTCTGTTCATTGGCATCCATCTGTGACAGATGCCCAAAGGCTCTGGTTATAATAAGAAAGACTACTACGATTGTCAGTGTTCTCAGATTCTAGGTAAAATACGTTGTAGCTTCTTGTGTATCCTTGGGTTTCATTCTTCTCCCCTATAAATTATTTACTCTCTCTTTAACTTACATACATAATTAACTCACATGGGTATCTTTTGTCCTGTTAATCCATCCATTGCTAACTTATTTTTATCAGATGCAATTACCCGTTTTACAAAGAACAGAGAAGACAGTGCCTCTTTCCTTATTAAAATTATTTTGTGTCTCATCATTTTTCTTATCACTGGTCCATTAGACAAGGGCAGAGGAACCTTACAGGAAAATATGTCATCCAAATCATTCTAAAGGTTGGTGACATAATTCATTGTGTCTTGCGTTCATGAAGCCCCAAGCTCAATGCACACATAGCACTATATAAGTTGGATGTGATGGCACAAGCCTGTAATGGCAGCATTCAGTACATAGATACAGGAGGGTTGGGAGTTCAAGGCCAGCTCTAGCTACATTTAAATTCAAAGGCATCATGGGTTTCGTGAGACTATTTCTCAAAAATGAATAATAGTCAACAACAACAAAAACACATGTCTAAAGTCCTTAAAGAAGAGGAAGTCACATTTACTTATCACCACGGTTGTTCAGGTGGTGTAGTCACATGCCTATCCACATTTCATTTGCAGCTTGGATTCTAAAAGCCTTTTAGCTTAACCTCTTTGCCTTGGAGCTGAAAGGAAATTGACTAATGAGGGACTTACCGTCAGAGAATTTGGTAATCTTCTGTTTGCTTTCAGAAACTAAGAGGAAGGATGGTGATGTTTTCCTTATTATTACTTAGCTCCATATTTCGATGCTATATTTTGTCTGCTTGAATACTTCATTGCCCCTCAATAAACCAGAACTTTTTCCCTCCCACTGCTACATTCTGCAGTCCGCAAATTCCAGGTGCCTTAGTTCCTTTTCTATTGCTATGAAGAGATATTATGACCAAGACAACTTATAAAAGGAGATATTTAATTTGGGGGTTCATAGTTCCAGGGGGTTAGAGTCCATGACTATTATGGCAAAGGACATGGCAGCAGGTCAGAAGGCAGAGACTGAGAGTTGTCATCTAATCCACAAGCACAAGGTAAGGTAAGGGGGAGGGGGAGGGAGGAAGATGGAGAGAGCCACCTGCAATAGCATGTGCTTTTAAAACTTCGAAGGCCATCACCTCCTTCAATAAGGATATACCTTCTAGTCCTTCCCAAACAGTTCTACCAATTGGTGACCAAGATTTCAAACACATGAACCAATTGGGGCCATTCTCACTCAAACTACTATACCAGAGATGACTGTGTTTCTAAGTTGATTTATTCCTCCTCTTTCTCATCTTTCTCTCCTCCTCCTTCCTCCATTTCTTAAGACAGAATCTCATGCTGCAGCCCTGGATGGCCTGGACCTTGCATTGATCCTCCTGCCTTTGCCTCTGAAGTAGTGGAATTATAAGTGTGCATCATTATGTTTGGCTTCAAGGTAATTTCTTTTAGATCACAGTTAGGTAGGGCTTTTTAACCTCCATAGAAATTTTCTGTATTGAAATATTGATAATTGCGTGGAACTTTGAATTGTGTTTTCTAGAGGTTTTCCACTAATGTTTTTTAAAGGCAAAAAGGAGAAGGCCAAAGTCCCAGACAGAATTCAGGTGATACAGCAAGCCACATATAATGTATCCAGTTCACAGCCAGATAAAGCAGAAGCCAAGTCATGGACTACCACCCTTTCCTCTGCTCTGGAAGCTCAACAGCTGAAGAAAATGAGCACTTCACTCTAGAACATTCCAACTCAGCCTCCTTGTGAAGGCTAACCTAGTACCTGTCCCTCTGTGATTCTGAGAGCCGTGCAGTATTCGTTCATCCGTGGTTCTCTGTTTGTGTGTCACTTCCAACATTCAGCATTTCTCTCTCCTTAGCTTGTGTCTATGTGTGTATGTTGCTTTGCATCGCTGGCTGGCCTAGAACTTACTACACAGTCCAGGATGACCTCTATCTTGAAAGTCCAAGCATGTACCATCAGTTCTGCTTTATCCTTGACTATTCTTTATTTTATTTTATTTATTTACAATTCAAATGTTATGCCCTTTTCCAGTTTCCCATCTGCAAACCCCCTATCTCATCCCCCCTTACCCTGCTTCTGTGAGGGTGCTCCTCCACCCACCCACCCATTCCTGCCTCAACAACTTAGCATTCCTCTACACTGGGGCATCAAGCCTTCACAGGACTAACGGTCTCCTCTCCTAGTGATGCCAGATAAGGCCCCTTCAGCTCCTTCAGTCCTTCCCATAACTCCTCCATTGTGCTCAGTCCGATGGTTGTTGAGAGCCTCCACATCTGTATTGGTCAGGCTCTGGCAGAACCTCTCAGGAGACAGCTGTATCAGGCTCCTGTCAGCAAGCACTTCTTGGCATCCACAATAGTGTTCAAGTTTGGTGTTTGCATGAGGGATGGATCCCCACGTGGGGCAGTCTCTGGATGGCCTTTCCTTCAGTCTCTTATCCACTCCTTGTCCCTGTATTTCCTTTAGACAGGAGCAATTAATTCTTAAAGAGTCCTTTAGGGATGGAAAGCTGGCTCAGTGGTTAATAGCACTGACTGCTCTTCAAGAGGTCCTGAGTTCAATTCCCAGCAACCACATGGTGGCTCACTACCATCTGTGATGGGATCTGATGCTCTCTTCAGGTATGTCTGAAGACAGCTACAGTGTACTCATCTACGTAAAAAATATTTAAAACGACTTCTAAAAAAAAAGAGTCCTTTAATTTTAAGTACTAGGTAGTTGATACCTATTCTTATTTCCATAAAACAGAATTTCACAGTCTTTGTCCTGTTGATGTTTTTAAATTTTATTTTTATGTGTATTAGTGTTTTGCTTGCATGTATGTCTGTGCACCACATGTATGTTTGTGAACCATGTGCATGCCTGATACACAAGAAGGACAGAGATGGCATAGGATCCCCTGGAGCTGGAACTACATGCAGTTGTAAACTACCGCATGTGTGCTCAGAATTAAACATAGCCCTTATGAAAGAGAAGCCAGCATTCTTAACTGTTGACCCATTGGCTGGGAGATACCAGCCAATTTGGGGGTGGGGGATTATGTTTTCTTTATTTAATTATCTTCTTTTCAGACTAGGTCTCCTTAGGCCAGGCTGGCTTTGAATTTGAGGATGAGTTCTTGATCCTCCTGCCTCCACTTCGCAGGGGCTGCTAGAATTACTGGTAAACACCTCAGCTTATTCTATTTATTTTTGGAGCCAAAGAATTGTTTTGATGAGAGCTGTTATGGGCACTGCAGGATGTTGGCAGAATCCTTACCCATCTAGATGCTAAGACCAACACACTGAAAAATTTATTGAGAATGCCTCCAGACATTGCCAAGTATCTCTTAAGGCTCAGGAATCACTTTTATAGAACAATATGGGTGGCTCCCAGTTTATGAAGGATAGTTCATTCACATAGTTAATTTAGCAGACGCTATCCTGCAACATAATTTTATACATAGGTTCACATGTAGCCTAGGCTGGCCTCAAACTTTGGGTCCTCTTGCTGCCATTTCCTAAGTGTTGGGTTTATAGAGGTGCACCACCAGGTCCTTTAAATTTTGAATTTAAATGTCTTCCCAGGCCAGTGATATATGTGTGATCATCTAGTGTGAGGCTACACATTAGAAACAGCCACTACCACCCAGTGCTTTGTGTTGCTAAACTCAGCAGTTGCTATGCTATGCATATGTAATATGTCTGCTTGTTTGAGACAGCATTTCACTCTGTAACTTCATTTGATCTGAAATTCTAGACTACACTGGCCTTGAACTTGCAGCCATCCTTCTACTTCTGCTTCAAATGCTGAAATTATGAACATGACTTACCATGTCCAGGTGTGTAATTCATTTTTTCTACTCTCTATATGTGTGCTTTCTTTTACTTATTAAATTTTTGATATTATAGTTACAGCAGTTCTCCCTTGCCTTTCCTGCCTCCAAGCTCTCCTATATACTTCTCCCTGATCTCCTTCAATCCCATGGACTCTTTCTTCATTAATTGTTATTGTATGCATATACTGATTTGCATATACTTATATATTCCTAAATATAACCTGATCAGTACTTATAATATTACTTGTATGTATGTTTTCAGGGTTCATTCCTTGGCACCAAACAAGCAATAGCTGTGATATTCCCTAGAGATGGCAAAGTGGAGGTATGAACATGCTCGACCCAAGGAGTGGCGCTATTAGTAGGTGTGGGTTTGTTTGAGTAGGTGTGGACTTGGAGGAATCGTAAGCAGCATTCCTCCCTGGCTCTGTATCAGTTCTTGCCTCCAGGTTCCTGCCCTGCTTGAGTTCCTGTCCTGACTTCCTTCAGTGATGTATAGTGATGTGGAAATATAAGCTGAAAGAACAAAAACAAAAACCTTTCTTCACCATCTTGCTTTTTGGTCTTGGTGTTTCATTGCAATAGAAACCCTAAACAGACCTCCTCTCCTGCTCCCACCTTTACTTAGTTACGTTTAGCTCTTTGTGTAGGGTTGAGGCATTATGGCCTTTTCCCTATGCAGTCTGGCATGTTCATTTGGTATTATTATTCATGTTTAGTGTATGCTTAGGCAGTCATGTTGATGAGACCTTATGAATATTGCTTTTGATGTTACTAGGAGACAGAGTCTTGCACAAAGTCCCTGGCTCTTGCAATCTTTCTGCCCCACTTCCTGCAATGTTCTTCAATGCAGCAGTTCTGTTGTAAATGCATTTATTAGAACTGGACTCCACGACTCTGCATTTCAATTGTGGTTTTCTGCTATTTCAAAGTGAAGTTTCCTTGATAAGGGATGAATGTCATAGTTATCTGTGGGTATAAGAACAAATGATAACAATGACATTCATCCTAAGATATTTTTGTTAGGGATTTGAAACAGGGTGACCACAAACTTGATATGTAACCAGGATGACATGAAACTTTCTCTTTCTTCCATCTCTCAAGTGCTAGGCTTATAGCTTTGTACCACATTGGCTTTTATGCAGGGCTGGAAGTTGAGCCTAGGGCTTCAAGAAACTTGGGAAAACACTTTTCTCATGAGCTACATCCTTAGACCGACTACTAATACTTTAAATTTGCCATAAACCTGGTTCAATGGCTGTATTCACATGGTCCTTTCTCACATGCATAGTCACCTGCTATTAAAATAACTGGAAATTTACATAATTGTGGCTGCTCTGCTTTTTCTATTTTAGAAGAAGGCACCAGCGTTTTACAAGGGCAGTTACCACATTCTGCTTTAAGACTGTGTCTTTAAAAATCTCATTGAAAATTAAAGTTTCTTTTCTTTTCTTTTCTTTTCTTTTCTTTTCTTTTCTTTTCTTTTCATTTTCTTTATTCAGCTTGTCTAGGAACTCAGTTTACTCACGGCTTCTCTAAATAATGTGGAATGAAATGCCTCAATTTGCAATCCAACTTAAAACTGAGCACAACTGACTGTTGTATTCAATGGTAACCTCGACATGTGGGGAGGGGGCAGGAGGATGACTGTAAATTTGAGGCATGTCTTGAATAGGGAGAGGGGAAGGAAAGAAGAAGAGAATGCAGAGACAGGGAAAGAGGAGGAAGAGGGCAAGGGAGAGGAAAGGAGAGAAGCCATGTATGGTGGTACTTAGATTTAATTCTGTAGTTACAGTACTCAGGAGGTAGATACAATAGAATCAAAAGTAAAGGTTGACCCTCCATTACACAATGAGTTTGAGCACAGACTGGTACACAAGGGACCATATTGCAAACCAAAAGAAATCTAATTGACCAGTTACTATCTGCATGATCTTAAGGGATTGGCTGAAATTCTCCATGACTTCTCAGTGAATAATAGCCCAATTAATCTAAATCATAGTTTAGAAAAATAATAATTCTGCATGCCAAAAAAGAATTATTGGGAAAGCTGGTATCTCACTCAACATTTATTTTAATTTTATAAAATTCTGTGTGCATGAGTGTTGGTAGATGCAGCGCACACACATGTGCTTGGTGTCTGAGGAAGTCAGATGATGTTGGAAACCCTGGAACTGAAGTTTTGAGATAGAGAACCAAACCTGAAAATCTGCAAGAAGAACAAGGACCCTTCACCTTTGTGGCACCTCAAGCTAACATTTCTAAAGCTCTTAGAACAGTTCCCAGCATGGAGCAAACAAAGATATGGTCCTTGGCTCAAGGCTGTGAAGTATGGGGATTTTTAAGAGGTCTCCAAGTTTAAGAATATTTGTTTAGAAATACTTTGAAGCCTTAGAATTTTGCTTCCAAAGGGATCAGATTAGATCCCATGGAAATGTGCAAAGCACCTCCATATCTCTATCCTGGCAGCTGAATCATAAGCATATAATTGACTTTGTAAGTCTCTGCTCTTAAGACTTGAGCAGGTATAGGGGTAAACAACTATAAATGTCAGCACTCAAGAGGTAGAGATAGCATCCACTTCTGTATTTGCCAGGCACTGGCATAGCCTCATACAAGAAAGCTATAACACGGTCCCTTCAGCAAACTCTTGCTGGCATATGCAATATTGTCTGGATTTGGTGGTTGATTATGGGATGGATCCCTGGTGGGGTAGTCTCTGGATAGTCCATCCTTTCCTCATATCTCCAAACTTTGTCTCTGTAACTCCTTTCATGGATATTTTGTTCCCTATTCTAAGGAGGAATGAAGTATCCACACGCTGGTCTTCCTTCTTGATTTTCTTCTGTTTTGCAAATTGTATCTTGGGAAATCTAAGATTCCGTGCTAATATCCATTTATCAGTGAGTGCATATCTAGTGAGTTCTTTTGTGATTGGGTACCTCACTAAGGATTATATCCTCCAGATACATCCATTTGTACAAGAATTTCATAAATTTATTGTTTTTAATGGCTGTGTAGTACTCCATTGTGTAAATTAAATGTACCACATTTTCTGTATCCCTTCCTCTGTTGAGATACATCTGGGTTCTTCATAGCTTCTGGCTATTATAAATAAGGCTACTATGAGCATAGTAGAGCATGTGTTCTTATTACCAGTTGGAACATCTTCTGGGTATATGCCCAGTAGAGGTATTTCTGGATCTTCTGGTAGTAGTATGTCCAATTTTCTGAGGAATAGCCAGACTGACTTCCAGAGTACATAACACAGGGCCCCCAATGGAGAAGCTAAAGAAAGTACCCAAGGAGCTGAAGGGGACTGCAACCCTATAGGTAGAACAAGAATATGAACTAATCAGAACCCCTAAAACTCTTGTCTCTAGCTGCATATGTAGCAGAAGATGGCCTAGTCAGCCATCATTGGGAAGAGAGGCCCCTTGGTCTTGCAAACTTTATATGCCTCAGTACAGGGGAACATCAGGGCCAAGAAGTGGGAGTGGGTGGGTAGGGGAGCATGGCAGGGGGAGGGTATAGGGAACTTTCGGGATAGTATTTGAAATGTAAATTAAGAAAATATTTAATTAAAAAAGTGGAAAAAAAAAAGATGGAGATAGATGAATAGGAATTTCAAAGCAAGCCAAGCCTGCATAGTAGGTGTGAGGCTAACTTGAGACTCCATCTCAAAAGTCTAAAGCTATTAAGGATGAATAAATAAAATAAGACTGATCTCCAATAAATGTAATTTATGTTTGTAATACAGCACTAGTGAGGTGGAGCTGAGAGGAGGGGGAATGTAAGTTCAAGGCTTGCTTAGACTACATCACAAGAACCTGTCTCAAACAGAGAATAGTCTCAGGCCAATGAGATGTCTCAGAAGGGAAGGGTGTTTGTCACTAATCCCAGCGACCTGAGTTGGATTCTAGAATCCATAGGATGGAAGGAGAAGACTTTGGCTACCTCAAGTTGTCCTCTGACCATCTCATGCTTGCCCTAGTGTATGCACACACTCTCCTTTCTCTTGAAATAAACACTTAATAGACACATTTATAGCTCTTAGCTTTCCTTTAGCTTTGATTTCAGCTAATTTTTTTTTTCAGTTTTGGAAATGGAATCTAGGACCCTTGCTTGGCAGGAAAGTTCTCCTCCACCACTGAGCTCTTCACCCCTAGGTCGCAACTCTATTTTAGAAGAAATGCAATGATGTAAATAAACTGTCACCCATGCTTCTAAAGAACTCATTGGGTCTCTCTCTCTCTCTCTCTCTCTCTCTCTCTCTCTCTCTCTCACACACACACACACACACACAAAGAGATATGTGAAAGTAGAACTGGGTTTAATCAGGAATATGAAAGGGATTAAGGGGAGTGAGAAAGGGATGAGAGAATAATGGAGATGACTATAATCAAAATATGGACACATATGAAAATGCCATAATGAAACCTATTATTATACATAATTAATATATTTTCATAAAATATAAGTTAAATGAAATTAAATACATCTTTAAAATATGTTAGATTCTGGTTCAGCATATTGGATGATAGAATACAAAATACTGTAGAATTGTTTATTACATTTTTAAATTGTATTGTGGATATGACAAACTTGGAGTTAGTTCTTTCCTTCCACCATGTGAGCCTCAGAGTTAGAATCTTGGTTCTCAGCCTTGGTGGCAAGAACCTTATCCTGCTGAGCCATCTCTGAGGACCAAGATTGTGCATATTTAATAAGTTCCGAAAGGGTGTTGATACTGTTAGTACATAAAACTCATTAGGAATAACAGGGGGCTATATGTAGTTAAATTAACCTCTGGCAAGTTTAAAGTATTCTAGATAGAAAAACAAAGAGTGGAAAATAATTATTGCAGGGCTTTAGCAGAAATCACTTGCTGTTTAAATAGGACATGAGACTTCTATATAGTTTAACTCTGTTGGCCTTTAACTGGGGCAGAATACCAAAATCCTGCCAGGACCTTAGCTTTCTGCCAGTACAGAAGTAACAAGTGAAAATACAGAGATATATCTTAATACAATGTTACGATAGGTCATCTCAATAAATGCATGCAAGAGCGCGCATGCGCACGCGCGCACACACACACACACACACACACACACACACACAACTGTATCATTTAGATAATCCTCAGAGTCATGGCTCTGCTTCCACTGTGGAGCTACAAGTGAGTTCATTACCACAACTCCCATTGAAGTTGAAGCATCAGTATAAACCAGGTAACTTGAGTTTGTTTCCTGAGCCTCTCCACTCAACAAAGGTCTACTCTGTCAACTGACTGGAGATCTGGCTGAAACCCACAAAAAAGTTCCTTTCTGTAACTCCATGGAATTCATTAGCAATGAAAAGGATCTGTGTGTGTGTGTGGGGGGTGGTCTCCATCTAAAAGATCATTTTACTCTGAAAGGTGATGATTCGTCATCTGTATACACTTGTTTGACATTTATATGAATATTTCAGCTATCCTAGATTTCCTGCTGTACTGGCTGGTTTTGTGTGTCAAGTTGACACAAGCTGGAGTTCTCACAGAGAAAGGAGCCTCCCTTGGGGAAATGCCCCCATGAGATCCATCTGTAAAGCATTTTCTCAGTTAGTGATCAAGGGTGGGAGGGCTATTGTGGGTGGTGCTATCCCTGAGTTCTATGAAAATGCAAACTGAGCAAGCCATCAGAAGCAAGATAGGAAGTAACATCTCTCCATGGCCTCTGCATCAGCGCCTGGCTCCAAGTTCCTGCCCTGTGTGAGTTCGTAGCCTGACTTCCTTTGGTGATGAACAGCAGTGTGGAAATGTAAGCTGAATAAACCCTTTCCTCCCCAACTTGCTTCTTGGTCATGATGTTTGTGCAGAAAGAGAAACCCTGACTATGACACTTGCTTAACCTAGTTAACTCTAATCAGCTAAAAACAAGAACTAATTCTAACTCTTTAGAGAGTTATCATCTTACAGAATGAACATCAAGGAGAATGGCAATATTTTCATGAGAGGGTAGTGATCTGATCAGATGGGACCATGACACCCTAAAGAACCCAGAGAGGCTCAAGAGGCCCTGACCCATGCCCCAGAAAACCCAGAAGACAACCTTCTCACATGGTCTCTTGAAAATCCCATTATGTAGCCTAGGCTGTCCTCAGTCATCTATATGCTGGAATTATAGGCACATATCAGCACACCCAGCTAGAAGAATTAGTTCTGAACAGAGCTTTGGCTTTTCTCTTCTTTTCTCAGTGGTTTCCTTCTTTTATCCTTACATTAATTTAGTTTTTGCCTATTACAGTAGAAATTGGCAAAGTATGTCCATAAAGTTATGTAATATATTATTTTTTATTTCAGAGGATGTGTGTGTGTGTCATTTTTTCCTGTTATAACAACTTGACTATACACTGGGAATCTGAAAGCATCCACAAACAATATGGAAACACAGTTCATGGCCCAAATAAAATTTGTTTGCTGGCACTGAGATTTGAATTTCAATCATTTTTCATATCCCATAAACTCATATTTTTGCTTTGATTTTTGTTTTCATTATTTCAAAGGTCAAATCCATTTTCTGCTTGTAGGCTGTACAAAAGCAGGAGCTATAATTGGCTCATCTGTGCTTTTAAGTGATGTGGACTGAGCTTAGGACATTTTCATGAATCCTAAGACTGGCCACCAGACAGAACAGACACGGATTTCCTTTTTTTAATGGGACAACTTTAAAGGAAAACAAAACTGTGTGGCCAGGATTGTTCTAGGTGGTTGACAAATATTGTTTCAGGCTCACCTTCCCTGAAGGATACAGTCTCACTTCCTAGGGCTGTTTAGTCTGTGAACATGAAATCATCAACTTCCTGTGTCAATTTTAAGTAGCTAAGTTTACCTATTTGTTTTATTTCCTTTAGGACCCTCAGCCTCTATTTAGTCAGTCTCCAAGGACTGACTATCTTCACCTCAAGACTTTGGAAATGTAAATAGCAATTATTTGGAAAAGAACTACATTCTGATTATTTTCACTGAAACCACTTAAGCCATATGCTCTTCACTCCAGTTTCTTCTTCCTCCTCCTCTACTTCCCCCTTTTCTCTTCCATTTTTCTCCTCTCTTCTTCCTTCTTCCCTCCCTCCTCTTCTACTTTCCTTCATTCCCCTCCTCCAATTCCTGCCACCTTTCCTCTTTTCCTCCTTTCTCTTTCTCCTTCTGAGTCAGTCTCAATATGTAGCTCAGCCTGGCTTCAAATGCATGAATGACCCTCTGCCCTCAGGTTCCTGAGTGGCTGGGACTGTAGCACAGCACCTTTCTTGTCACATCGGGCCCTAATTCCTTTTGACTGTTACCACATGCAAATTATTTGATCTCACAGCCTTAGCTGTAGGAATTTTCTCCACAGTCACAGAATTAATTTTCTCCAAAGACTTCATTCCGATATGTGATATGTCTCTCATTAATAGCACAAAATTAAGACAAGGTACATGGCCTCTGGCCTTGGACTTTTTTTTTTGGTGATATTTGTAAACTATCATCTAACTATTGATCCTTTAGGTCATATATGCAGAGTAAGTTTATTATTCAGAAGAGTTTTTGAATCCATAAATTAGTTTTGCCCAAGAGTGTATTTAGGAGAAGATTAGTAAAACCCATCTAAATTGTAATGGTTGAAACAGTCTTTATAGCCCATAAGAATAATATCGTTAGCCGGGCGTTGTGGCTCATGCCTTTAATCCCAGCACTTGGGAGGCAGAGGCAGAGGCAGGCAGATTTCTGAGTTCGAGGCCAGCCTGGTCTACAAAGTGAGTTCCAGGACAGCCAGGGCTATACAGAGAAACCCTGTCTCAAAAAACAAAACAAAACAAAAAAGAATAACATCGTTTTGAATCCCTCATAGTCCTCTACTACTTCAATAGATGGGCTTAGGAAATGGAATAACCAAAGGCTGCAGAAGGCTTAGAGACATGACCACATCCTTGTCCATATACCTGAAAGCAGACAGAAACATCAGTTGGCTCCTCTCTAGATAACTGTGTTCTCTTGTGCCTTTCACAGGGACACTGTGTCATTAAAGCTTTGTCAAAGAGGTGGAAGTAGTGGAGAGCCAAGGGAACAGCTGTAGCCCAGCTAAAGGCTCCACACAGGCTCTCAGATCTCTGAGATCTGTGCTTCCTCTGCCTTGACCTTTCCTTGGCCCTTCCCTAGCCAGGGGGTATTGCTCTCAAGAATGTGAGCTTCTGACACTGCAGGATCAAGGGCATCCCTGGGTGGCCAAACAATAAAAGCAGAGCATCCTGGGGGAAATGAAGAAGGAAAAAGGGCAAGAAGAATTCTCAGTGAGCAAATAAGCAAACTCAGGACATGAAGCTTTTCAATGACCAGTTCATAGAACAGAAGGAAATTAATTAATGTGTTTGTTTGTTTGTTTGTTTGTTTGTTTGTTTGTTTTAACCCAGTCTCACGTTGTGGCCCTGGTTGCCCTGGAACTCACTATACAGAGAGGCTGGTCTCAGACTTTCCTCCTGAGTTCTGGGATTAAAAGCATGCATCACCACACCTGGGCAAAATTTTAAAAATCACATATCTCTCTCTCTCTCTTTCTCTCTCTCTCGCTCTCTCTCTCTCTCTCTCTCTCTCTCTGTGTGTGTGTGTGTGTGTGTGTGTGTGTGTGTGTGTGTGTGTGTGTTTAAGTTAGAGGACAGCTTACATCACTCAGTCCTCTTACAACATGTAGGATCAAATCCAGATTGTAGGCCTTGACAGCAAACACCTTTTCCATCCTGATTGGGGGGCTGATTCATCTTGCTTGCTTGTTTTTATTATAGTGGTTTTGAGATAGTGCTTCCCTATATAGCCCTGGATAATCTGGGACTGACTGTGTAGACTCATCTAGTCATGAATTTATAGACTCTCAAGATTTAGAGTTACAGGAGTGTATATAAGCAGACCCAACTTGAAATTTTACAGATTTTGTTTATTTATTTTATTAACAGGTAAGTATATTCTTATGTGTGTGCAGTGGCCTTATCAGGGGCCAGAAGATATAGCATCAGCTGCCCTGAAAGAGGCAGTTGTGAGGTGTCCTTTTTGAGTACTTGGAACTGAACTCTGCTTCTCTCAAAGAGCAGCAAGTGCTGTTAGCAGCTGACTCATCTGTCCAACCTCTATAAAGTGAACTGTATAATAAGAGGTTTAAAACAGGTAATACTGATTCTCTAGCCTGGGGCTCTTAAGCAGGGAGGGAAGGACTATCAGAAGGCTAAAATAGAGAGTTCAAAACCAGTCTGGGATGCTAGAATTTCTTTTTTTTTATTTTTTTAATTAGATATTTTCTTAATTTACATTTCAAATGCTATCCTGAAAGTTCCCTAAACACTCCCTCCCGCCCTGTTCCCCTACAGACCCACGACCCACTCCCACTTCTAGACCCAGATGTTCCCCTGTACTGGGGCATATAAAGTTTGCAAGACCATGCAGCTAGAGACACGAGCTCTGGGAGTACTGATGAGTTCATATTGTTGTTCCTCTTATAGGGTTGCAGAAACTTTCAGATCCTTGGGTACTTTCTCTAGCTCCTCCATTGGGGGCCCTGTGTTCCATCCTATAGATGACTGTGAGCATCCACTTCTGTATTTGCCAGGCACTGGCATAGCCTCAAAAGAGACAGCTATATCAGGGTCCCTTCAGCAAACTCTGCTGGCATGTGCAATAGTGTCTGGGTTTGGTGGCTGATTATGGGATGGATTCCCTGGTGGGGTAGTCTCTGTATCGTCCATCCTTTCCTCTTAGCTCCAAACTTTGTCTCTGTAACTCCTTTCATGGGTATTTTGTTTCCTATTCTAAGGAGGAATGAAGTATCCACACACTGGTCTTCCTTCTTGATTTTCTTGTGTTTTGAAAAATGTATCTTGGGTAATCTAAGATTCTGTGCTAATATCCACTCATCAGTGAGTGCATATTTAGTGCCTTTTTATTTGTTTGTTTATTTGTTTGTTTTTGTTTTTCGAGCCAGGGTTTCTCTGTATAGCCCTGGCTGTCCTGGAACTCACTTTGTAGACCAGGCTGGCCTCAAACTCAGAAATCTGCCTGCCTCTCCCTTCCAAGTGCTGGGATTAAAGGCATGCACCACCACGTCCAGCTTATTTAGTGACTTCTTTTGTGATTGGGTTACCTCACTAAAGATGATATCCTCCAGATACATTCATTTGCCCAAGAATTTTATAAATCCATTGTTTTTAATAGCAGAGTAGTACTCCATTGTGTAAATGTACCACATTTTCTGTATCCATTTCTCTATTGAGGGACATCTGGGTTATTTCCAGCTTCTGGCTATTATAAATAAGGCTGCTATGAACATAGTGGAGCATGTGTTCTTATTATGAACATAGTGGAGCATGTGTTCTTATTACCAGTTGGAACACCTTCTGGGTATATGCCCAGGAGTGGTATTGCTAGATCCTCCGGTAGGAGTAAGTCCAATTTTCTGAGGAACCTCCAGACTGACTTCCAGAGTGGTTGTACAATGGAGAAGTGTTCCTCTATCTCCACATCCTTGCCAGCATCTACTGTCACCTGAATTTTTTTATCTTAGCCATTCTGACTGGTGTGAGGTGTAAACTCAGGGTTGTTTTGATTTGCATTTCCTTGATGATTAAGGATGTTGAACACTTTTACAGGTGTTTCTCAGCCAGTCGGTATTCCTCAGTTGAGAATTCCTTGTTTAGCTCTTTACCCCATTTTTAATGGGGTTATCAGAATTTCTGAAGTCCAGCTTCTTGAGCTCTTTATATATATTGGATATTAGTCCCCTATCAGATTTAGGATTGGTAAAAATCCTTTCCCAATCTGTTGGTGGCCTTTTTGCCTTATTGACAGTGCCTTACACAAGCTTTGCAATTTGATGAGATCCCATTTGTCAATTCTTGATCTTACAGCACAAGCCATTGCTATCCTGTTAAGGAATTTTTCCCCTGTGCCCATATCTTTGAGGCTTTTCCATACTTACTCTTCTATTAAGTTCAGTGTCTCTGGTTTTATGTGGAGGTCCTTGATCCACTTAGACTTGAGCTTTGTACAAGGAGATAAGAATGGATCAATTCACATTCTTCTACATGATAACCACCAGTTGTGCCAGCAAAATTTGTTGAAAATGCTGTCTTTTTTCCACTGGATGGTATTAGCACACTTGTCAAAATTCAAGTGACCATAGGTATGTGGATTCATTTCTGGGTCTTCAATTCTATTCCATTTATCTACATGTCTGTCCCTATACCAGTACCATGCAGTTTTTATCACAATTGTTCTGTAGTACAGCTTGAGGTCAGGAATGGTGATTCCACCTGAGGTTTTTTTATTGTTGAAAATAGTTTTTGGTATCCAAGGTTTTTTATTATTGTAGATGAATTTGCCTATTGCCCTTTTAACTCAGTGAAGAATTGAGTTGAAATTTTGATGGGGATTGCATTGAATCTGTAGATTGCTTTCAGCAGGATTGCCATTTTGACTATATTAATCCTGCCAATCCATGAGCATGGGAGATCTTTCCGTCTTCTGAGATCTTCTTCAATTTCTTTCTTCAGAGACTTGAAGTTCTTGTCATACAGATCTTTCACTTCCTTAGTTAGAGTCACACCAAGGTATTTTATAGTATTTGTGACTATTTTAAAGGGTGTTGTTTCCCTAATTTCTTTCTCAGCCCATTTATCCTTTGTGTAGAGAAAGGCCATTGATTGGTTTGAGTTAATTTTATATCCAGCTACTGAACTGAAGCTGTTTATCAGGTTTAGGAGTTCTCTGGTAGAATTTTTGGGGTCATTTATATATACTATCATATCATCTGCAAAGAGTGATATTTTGACTTCTTCCTTTCCAATTTGTATCCCCTTGATCTCTTTTTGTTGTCAAATTGCTCTGGCTGGGACTTCAAGTACTGTATTGACTAGGTAGCGAGAAAGTGGGCAGCTTTGTCTAATTCCTGATTTTAGTGGGATTGCTTCGAGTTTCTCTTCATTTTAGTTTGATGTTGGCTACTGGTTTGCTAAAGATTGCTTTTATTATGTTTAAGTATGGGCCTTGAATTCTGATATTTCCACGGCTTTTATCAGGGAGGGATGTTGCATTTTGTCAAATGCTTTTCAGCATCTAATGAGATGATCATGTGGTTTTTGTCTTTGAGTTTGTTTATATAGTGGATTATGTACATGGATTTCCATATATGAAACCATCCCTGCATCCCTGGGATGAAGCCTACTTGGTCATGATGGATGATCGTTTTTATGTGTTCTTGCATTTGGTTTGTGAGGATTTTATTGAGCATTTTTGCATCGATATTCATGAGGGAAATTGGTCTGAATTTCTCTTTCTTTGTTGGATCTTTGTGTGGTTTAGGTATCATAGTAATTGTGGCTTCATAGAATGAATTGGGTAGAGTACCTTCTGTTTCTATTTTGTGGAATAGTTTGAGGAGAGTTGGAATTAGGTCTTCTTTGAAGGTCTGATAGAACTCTGCACTAAACCCATCTGACTGTGGGCTTTTATTTTGGTTGGGAGACTATTGATGACTGCTTCTGTTTCTTTAGGGGAAATGGGACTGTTTAGATTATTAATCTGATCCTGATTTAACTTTTGTACCTGGTTACTGTCTGGGAAGTTGTCCATTTCATCCCAGTTTTCCAATTTTGTTGAGTAAAGCCTTTTGCAGTAGAATCTGATGATGCTTTGGATTTCCTCAAGTTCTGTTGTTATGTCTCCATTTTTACTTCTGATTTTGTTAATTAGGATACTGTCCCTGTGCCCTCTAGTTTGTCTGGCTAAGGGTTTATCTATCTTTTTTATTTTCTCAAAGAACCAGCTCCTGGTTTGGTTGATTCTTTGAATAGTTCTTTTTGTTTTCACTTGGTTGATATCAGCCCTGAGTTTGATTATTTCCTGCCCTCTACTCCTCTTGGGTGAATTTGCTTCCTTTAGTTCTAGAGCTTCTAGGTGTGCTGTCAAGTTACTAGTGTATGCTTTCTCTAGTTTATTTTGGAGGCAGTCAGAGCTATCAGTTTTCCTCTTAGGACCGCCTTCATTGTGTCCCATAAGTTAGGGTATGTTGTGGCTTCATTTTCATTAAACTCTAAACAGTCTTTAATTTGTTTATTTCATCCTTAACCAAGGAATCATTGAGTAGAGTGTTTCAGTTTCCATGTAAATGTTGGCTTTTTATTATTTATGTTGTTATTGAAAATCAGCCTTAGTCCATGGTAGTCAGATAGGATGCATGGGATAATTTCAATATTTTTGTATCTGTGGAGGCCTATTTTGTGACCAATTATATGGTCAATTTTGGAGGAGGTACCATGTGGCACTGAGAAGAAGGTATATCCTTTTGTTTTAGGATAAAATGTTCTGTAGATATTTATTAAATCCATTTGTTTCATAACTTCTGTTAGTGTCCAAGTGTCTCTGTTTTGTTTCTGTTTCCAGTATATGTCCATTGGTGAGAGTGGTGTGTTGACGTCTCCCATTATTATTGTGTGGGGTGCAATGTGTGCTTTAAGCTTTACTAAAGTTTCTTTAATGAATGTAGCTGCCCTTTCATTCGGAGCATAGATATTCAGAATTGAGAGTTCATCTCGGTTGATTTTACCTTTGATGAGTATGAAGTGTCCCTCCTTGTCTTTTATGATAACTTTGGGTTGAAAGTCAATTTTATTCGATATTAGAATGGCTATTCCAGCTTGTTTCTTCTGACCATTTGCTTGGAAAATTGTTTTCCTGCCTTTCACTCTGAGGTAGTGCCTTTCTTTTTCCCTGAGGTGGGTTTCTTGTAAGCAGCAGAATGTTGGGTCCTGTTTGTGTAGCCAGTCTATTAGTCTATGTCTTTTTATTGAGGAATTGAGACCACTGATGTTAGGAGAAATTAAAGAAAAGTAATTGTTGCTTCTGTTATTTTTGTTGTTAAAGTTGGCATTCTTTTCTTGTGGCTGTCTTCCTTTAGGTTTGTTGAAGGGTTAATTTCTTGCTTTTTCTAGGGTGTAGTTTCCATCCTAGTGGTTGTGGGGGGTTTTGTTGTTGTTGTTGTTGTTGTTGTTTTGTTTTGTTGCTCTTGGTCATAAGCAGTCTTAACTGGAAACTCTAACCCTTTGGTTTAGCCTTTCAAATATCTACTCATGGCAGCGGACATGTAGAAACAGCCCACTACCTCTCAGTCAGTTGCATTTTCTTGGGATAAGGAAGGAACATAAACATGCAAATACACTTTCTCTTTAGCTCAGTCTGAGTTTGTGCTGTAGTGTTTATTTCACTAGATTTACTCCTCTGATCCTGTGATGTTTGTCTTAGACTAATTTTAGAGGCACTGGTATTCCCTGAGCACACCTTCTGATGAAATTTGCTCAAACACGGCACTCCCAGAGCTGTTTTATTGCAGCATAGATAGCTGGGGTAATTTTCCACTGCTATGACCAGAGAGGCAGTGGGATTTCTCTTGATCTACTTGTATTTTTATTTTTCTGTTTGTGTGTGTGTGTGTGTGTGTGTGTGTGTGTGTGTGTGTGTAGGTGAAATCCCCTTGGAGCTGGAATCAAGTAGTTATGAGTCATCAGATATGGGTAACAGAACTGAACTAACTCAAGTCATCTGCAAGAGCAGGAAGGACTCTTGACCTTTGAGCCATCTTTCCAGCCCCCCAGAATTTCTTTCCATAGACCATGTCCCACCTTCATGCCTTCAACCCATTTTTCTTTTCCTATATATAGCAGTAACCCCCCACTTATACAACATGTCAACCCCTAAAAGAAGCTGTATTCAAACCCTGATGGCAGGTGCTTTATCTTTGGCAACGTTCACATCTTGGGCCAGATTTTTTCCATGTATGTGAGTGATTATATATGACTATATGTTCATATGTATACTTGTTTGTACACCTGGGGAGAGCAGAGGTCAACCTTAGGATGGCTTCCTCAATGGTTCTCTCCCTAATTTTTTGAGACACGGTCTCTACTGAAACTAGAGTTGTCCTTTTTAATACTCCAGTTGGTCAGTGAACTCCAGATCTGCTTCCTTCTGCACATCCCTCCAGCCCTTTGCTGGAGTTACACATTTTCAAGGCCATACTAACCTTTTATCTGTGTGCTAGAGAGCCAAATTAAGGTCCTGATGCTTGCACAGCAACTGGTTTACTCACTGAACCATCTCTCCAGTCCTCAGCCAGATCATTCTTGGTAAGGAAGGGGGTTTTGTCCTGTGCAGTGAAATTTTAAGTAACAGCCATCTGTGGCCTTTATTTTCTACTCTTCCAGCTATCACAGCCCAAAGCCTCCTGGGAACAAAATTGCCTGAGATGGTACCTCTACTCTCTTGTGAGAGAATTTGCAGTGGTGTGGGCACAAAGAGCACTGCTAATCTTATTCCTTTCAGCTTGACACAGACGGAAGCACTAGTCACTCTTTCTAGAGAGTTGAGACCCAGAACAAGCAGTGACACAGGACAGATTACATGTTCCTTGAATAAAATGTTCCCTCTCCCTCCCCATCCCCCATTTCTTAGCTACTAGCTTGGTCATTTAAAAATAGGTCTTCAATAAAAATGTGATAGATTCAATATGTTTCCTGCTCTTTCCCTTTCCTCTCCACCCTGGACTTAAAGGCTTGACTTACTTTTCTTGGTAATTGGAAGACAGAGAAAGATGTTTTAACTTTGGCTTTCCCAGTCCTGGTTAAGTGTCAGGTCTTAATTTCCTTTTCGTAGATGACAAAATTTATCTCAAGGGCACCCAAGACTCTTACACATGGGAGGTGCTTAGAGAAATGTCTTAGCTCTGGGTTGATTTTTCTCCACACCTTTTCTCTTCCTCCATAGATCTCCACCATCTGCTTGTGATCCTCCATGGCTGTCAGTGACCCCTAAGCTTCTTGTTATAAATCACCAAGGTCTCACTTTCCAGGAAACTCTGCTGTATTCATGTTGTTTTCACACACAATTATTCACAGATAACAGAGAGAGGAGGCTCAGGAGGAAGACCCATGAGGTAAGATGTAGAGAAATGGTCATTCTCTAAATCAGTAGCTGACTTTTTGTACATGAATAATAAAACTTCCTTAAGCAGTGTCCTCTAAGAATATGAACAGCTTCAGTTCATATTATGATATATTTAATACAGAAACAACATATCTAGAACCAAGTTTCTAGATGGTGGCTCATCAAAGTTTAATTGTATAAGGTGGAGGGGGCTAAACCTCTGTAATTCTAGCAACTTGAAAGTAGAGGCATTGCCATGAATTAATTGAAGAACAGCCTGGGCTATATAATGAGTTCCAGGTCATCATGGACTACTGAGTGAGTCCTCTCCACCTCCAATGGGGATCGGAATGTAGCTCATTTGGAAGTGCACTTATCTAGCAGTGCATGAAGCCCCAGCATTATCCCTAAGCATTGAATATACCTGGCATAGAAGGTAAGAGTTAAGCAAAAGTTTAGGGTCACCCTGTAGCAAAACACAAACAAACCCAACCAACAAGTCAAACAAACAAGATGAAATACCTGCATAGACCATCAACGTTTTGGTTGAATCCTCAAATAGTGAAAGTAGCAAAAAAGTATGCCAATTATTAATATATAATTGATTATCCCATTTTTAGAAAAGTATGGTCAAAATCCATTTTCAAAACTAGGCTTTTGAGACAGGTATGGTGGCACATACTTGCTTATAATCTCGATAATTCAGAGGCAGAGGCAGGGGAATTGTAGCAAATACCATGCCAGCTTGGTCTGCATAGCAAGTGTTAGGCAAGTTAGGGGGCATAATGAGATGCTGTTTCAAAAGAAAACACTAGCACCACCATATCCTGAGTGTTGTGCTTCTGCTTGTCATTTTGCTGGATATGGCCTATTATCTCAGTCTGTGGGGAAAGGAGGCATTAAGATCAGAAACGCATGGCCAGCCTTAGCTACACACTGAGTTTGTGTCTGCCTGGGCTACATGTGAGCCTCTCTCCTGCACACAAAAATTATATTAAACCAATAACTAAGAGAGTTATGTCCGTTTCAAAGGTCTAAGGAACACCTGTGTCTTTAGAAAAGCTAAGGAAGGTTCCAGCAGAGAAAAAAATGAATGTTTTGCTTTAAGACACAGATGAGATTTGAGTGAGAATCATTTGCAAATTTCATTCGATTTATTTATTTATTTATTTATTTATTTATTTATTTATTTATTCTCAGATAAGAGACATTTTAGAACACCGAGGAAACATAACTTGAGCTCTTGAATGCATTGTTGAGGACTAAAACAAAGGAATGAGCGCCAGCAGATGCTTTGGAATACTGTTGAACAATGGATACCTGTCTAATATTGCCAAAGACTTGGTTTCTGAGATCCTATGAGAAACAGCAGTCATCATTAGAACTGACTGAATGTTCTCTGGAAGGACGAATGGGAGGCTGGCCAATCTAACAGGGTTTTGGAAATAAAATCACCACGTTAGTGGGCTAGTGATATAGGAACATCAAGGAGCCCACAGTAAATCCATTGCTTTACAACAAATACAATTTGAAGATCTCCAACACATATGATTTGCGATTCCTTTCTCTCTGGACATATAAGGCATGATTTTTTTGTACTACTGTGTATACTGTGTGTGTGTGTGTGTGTGTGTGTGTGTGTGTGTTAAGGCCTTATACTAGTGTATATCTCCCTCCCCCCATTTAGTACTTATTTTATCTTATTTTGTATACAAGTGGTATATGGGGCATGTTTTTCTGTGTATTTATTCATATGTGTGTGGAAGACAGAAAATGATGTCAGAGGTCTTCCTCAAATTCTCTCCACTTTATTACTACCTGGTTTTTGAGTCATGTCTTCCCTGAACCTGGAGCTCACCAATAAAGAGAGCCTGTCTCAATAAGCTAGCAAACACATGAATAGAAAATACTTTAATGATACTTGATGAGGCTTGTTCTCCTTTGAAGCAGAAATTCCACCTAATGGACATAGTCTTGAAAATAGAATCTGGGCTTGGAAAGAAAGCAAACACCTGCAGAGATACAGAATTTAGAAGCAACAAGGATGCTCCCTGGGTGGCCATCACTACCACATGCCATTTCCTTTCTAAAACTGTATAATTTCTGTGCTCATTCATTTGTTTGCATATGGCTTTTTCATTCTGCATTGTTTGGTTTATTTTGATTCTGTTCTCTGGTCCAATATCAACACACCATTCTAGACACTGTTTATGAACAGCTGAAGGCAAGGATCAAGTTAAATACCACATACAATCCCAGTGGGGTTCTCCTCTTTGCAATTTATAATTTTCACATTGCTATGATTGTGAAACTATAGTTGGTTTTCTTTATAAGAACAGCTAAGACACTGACAAGAAACATCTTTAAAAACTAGAAGTGTGACCTTGATACTAATATATGGTGAGCATACATAAAGGCCATGTTCCAGTAATGTAGACACAAGAATGTAGGGGAGACTGACACATAGATAATGGGGAAAACATTGAAATATGATTGCCAAGATAGATAATAAATGATTTTATGTCCTACATGCAATAAAACTCCATCTATGGGGATTATTACATTTAAACAAACAAAGATAATTTGTAACTATACTGTATAAAAATCATTTGTTAACTCTCAGACTACAAGTCAGCACTGACATTTGTTAAACCCCAGTTCTAATTCATGGTAAGTGGTTAGTCAAACAAAGATGCAGTTCCACCAGTGAATGGAACAGACTTTGATGTAATTTTTAGACAATGCTACAGTGTGACTGTGAAGAAGACATGTGATCTGGTTACTAGTTATTACAATATTCTAGACAAAAAACTTCTTCAGGGAATAAAGGTTTATTTTTGTTTACAGTTTGAAGAGATACTGTCCATCAAAATAGGGGCAATATGACAACAAGAGCTTGAGGCAACTGGTCACATTGTGTCTGCATTCAGGAAGCAGAGGCAGATGGATGCTGGTACTTACGTTCTCCCCAACCCACAGAGTGGTGCTCCTCATATTCAAGATAGATCACCCCTCCGGTCAAACTTTTCTGAAAACCCCCTTATAGACATACCCAGAGGTGTTTTTGAATGCTGATTCTAAGTCCAGTCAAGTTGATAATAAAGATCAACCATCACACCTGCTGTCATTTTTTCCACAGAGTGCCATGTAAGGGAGATTTTCTGAAGTTTTGAAAGTTATGGTCATTAATATTTACTTAATCCTGCATTGTTTGTCCCCAGAAGCCCTATGCCAGGAAAAGCTTCAGTAACGGTAGGAAAACTTTGACAGTTCAAAATAGAGATCTTAAAGTATTTGCCCTTATAGAAAAGTGGTTTTTAATCTGTGGGCTGCAACTCTTTTAAAGGTCAAATGATCCTTTCATAGGTGTTGCTTAACCACACAGGAACACACAGATATTTACATTATGATTCATAACAGTAGTAAAATTACAGTTATAAGGTAGCAAGAAAAAAATTTTTATGATAGGAGTTGGGGTGGACAATTACCACAGCATTAGGAACTGTATTAAAGGGTTCCAACAGGTTGGGAACCACTGCTCTAGAAGCAAGCTTTTGAAACACACATAAGACAGACATGGGTCTTTTTTTTTCCTAACATACTATGTGCATGGAATCTGTAGTAGATCCAGATGTAGAATTCTTAGCTACTTCTCAAGCATTATGTCTGCTTGTGTGCTGCCATGTGTCCCTCCACCCTGGTAATGAACTCAACCTCTAAACCTGGAAATGAAATGTTTTCCTTTATAAGAGTTGCTGTGGTCATGGTGTCTCTTCACAACAATAGAAACCCTAACTAAGACAACACTGAAGACACAGGAGCAGGTGGATCAGAAGTACAAAAGCACTTTCAACCACATAGTGGGTTTGAGGCCATTACTCACTATATTAGATAGACCCTGTTCTCTAAAAAAAGAAAAAAGGGATGAAAGGAAGGAAGGAAGGAAGGAAGGAAGGAAGGAAGGAAAGAAAGAAAGAAAGAAAGAAAGAAAGAAAGAAAGAAAGAAAGAAAGAAAGAAAGAAAGAAAACCACTCAGGAATTAGTTATTTGCCACTCTCCACCTTGTGTCTTCAGACAGGTTATTTTACTGAAAAATGGGGTGCAGTGATTGGCTAGACTAGCTGGCTAGTGAACTCGTGGTCTGCTTATGTCTGTCTCTTCAGTGCTGGAGAGGCAAACTAGCGTTCCCATGCTTATGCTACAGACATTGTATCCACTGAGACATATCTGTGGCCCCTTCCTCCTCCTGTTTCCACTTTCTACCTGCCTTGCATGTAGACAGATGCTGTCACCATGAAAGTGCAAGAAAGACCACAGGAATCCAGTAAAGTGAGTCAGACCTTCTGGAATGGGAGCACAAGCACTTGTGAGACACTCAGGATTGGTGCTAGGAATGTAATTTGGGTCCTCTGAAAGAGTAGTAGGCACTCTTAATTGCTGAGCCATGTATGGATCCTCTCTCTCTCTCTCTCTCTCTCTCTCTCTCTCTCTCTCTCTCTCTCTCTCTCCCTCTCTCTCTCTCTCTCCTGATAATGTTTAATATTGATTCTGTCCTTGACTGAATCTATATGTTGCTAGGAGACAAGTTTGTGAATGTATATTAGGGATTTTCTGGAGTTGGTTAACTGAGGTGAACAAACTCATGTTAACTGTGGGCAGCACTGTTATTTGGGCTGGGGACATGGACTATATAAGAAGGAGAGCAGAGCAGAGATATATCTGCTTGATATTGATGAATAGTATCATCTGCTTCACACTCTGATCACCATGACATTATACTTGAACTATGAGTCCAAATTCCTTCTTTTCCTCAAGTTGTTCTTATCCATATTATTTCATTTTATGTATATGAGTACACTGTAATTGTCTTCAGACACACCAGAAGAGGGTATCAGATACCATTACAGATGGTTATGAGCCACCATGTGGTTGCTGGGAATTGAATTCAGGACTTCTAGAAGAGCAGTTGGTGCTCTTTACTGCTGAGCCATCTCTCCAGCCCGTATATCCCACTTTTAAAAAAATGGATGCTTTCATTTGTTTGTGGTGATGCACACCTTTAATCCCAATACTTGAGAGGCAGATGCAGACAGATTTCCATGAGTTCTAGGCAAGTCTGATCTGCAGAGTGAGTTCCAAGCCAGCCAGGAATACACAGTCTCCTTCTGAAAACCAAAAGAAAACAAAGGTGTTTTCAAAGTAGTAGCTCATATATGAGTATGAGTCTGCTTAGCCAAGTGATCCAGGTGGAGGAATTTCGCAGGGATTTGATAAATGAATGAGTGCATGGCTATTGCATTATTTCCCACAGTAGTTGAAATCACCCTGGAAGGATACATCATTATTTGCATGTAGGCCATGAACATGTGGCTGCTTAAGGTTAACTAATTTTCTTAAGACCACATAGCAAATGAGAGCTAGAGATAAGATGAAACCCATCTAGGAGTGCTAACCCTGTGTAAAACACACTGTGGTACTTGCAGGTATGTAGTCTTGGGTCAGATCACTCAACCTCCATGTTCAGAAAATAGATGCACAAATAGCTCCTGTTCTTTGTCTCTCAAAATAGATGAGTATGAAAGAGCCCTAAAAATGATCCATTGAGACTATTGAGAGACCCAGCTAAAATATCTCATGCTTCCAGGTCTGCTTCTAGAAAATCCAACTTAACACCTCATATTTTCTCCTTTTCCACACACTGACATACATACTTTGTGGCAGAGCCATTTTTCAGACCAAAGGATTTGAACCTTCCAATTGAGTGTGTGCTGTGATTTCTATCCCAAGATATGTTCTACTAGACTTCTGGCAAAACATTCATTTTTTTTATATAAAATATTGTTCTTAGGCTGGCAAGATGGCTCACCAGGTGTGTTTGCCACCAACCATGACAACCCTGACTTTATCTTCAGAACCTATATAGCAGAAGGAAAGACCCAACTCCTGCAAATTGTCCTCGAACAACCATGCATGAGGTACATGTATCGCAATGTACACACACACACACACGCGCACACACACACACATAAAATGAAATATTGCTTTTGAAACTGATGTTGGCACTTTTCATATTCCTTGCATTCTGTTTATATTATACATTTTGATTTAATGACCCTGAAAAATTACTTGAAACTAACTTTCTCTAAACACAGGTAAAACCTAATTATTATTATTATTTTTCATTCAATTAGAACTTTAAAATTTGAAACTTGTATTCATTCATCCCAGTCACAGCCTTTTGCCAGCTCTTTACCCAACACTCTAAGTGAACACTTTGTTCATTCAATTTTGCTTATAAAGCGACCTGCTCCCATGCTGTCTTTCTACAGCAAAGATGAAATTGTGACAGGCTGTGTCCCTGAACAGAATAGTGTCACCACTGAAACATCCTGGGTGCAAACATGACTACTATTTCTCTAGGGAGTGTTTCCCTTGGTAACCTTCACATGGGACATGCTGGCAAGAGGAGGCAGGGAAGTGGCTTGTCTATTGTCCCATAATGACCTTGCAGAGGCCTATGAAAAACACGATGCTAATCTTTGACATGTACATACATTGTCTCATTCCTGTGAGGACCTGTTAGTGCCTAGAAAACAAGTCACCTCCAAGTGCTCCTTTGTGCATTTAGAGATGGACAACCAGGAGCCTACCTTCCTGACTGACTCCTAGGCACAGCAATTTCTGGTTCCTCTGAGCTCACTCAGTATTTATTGTTTATACAAAATTTCTCTTCCTTGCTACCTTCCACAGTGTTAGGATCCTCTTTCATTAAGCTAAGAAAGTGCAGAATTGGTGAAAGCAGAGAGGGTAGAATTTTTGTATAGTCCCTAAACTCTATGATCGCTTCTTTGTCATTTCTAGTTCTTCAAGAGTCTTGCAGCCAGGCAGTGATGGTGTACGCCTTTAATCCCAGAACTTGGGAGGCAGAGGCAGGCGGATTTCTGAGTTTGAGGCCAGCCTGGTCTACAGAGTGAGTTCCAGGACAGCCAGGGCTATGCAGAGAAACCATGTCTAGAAGAAGAAGAAGAAGAAGAAGAAGAAGAAGAAGAAGAAGAAGAAGAAGAAGAAGAAGAAGAAGAAGAAGAAGAAGAAGAAGAAGAAGAAGAAGAAGAAGAAGAAGAAGAAGAAGAAGAAGAAGGCTTGCAGGCTCAGTAGGATGCTTAGTAGGTTAGTAGGTAATCTAGGGTAAAGCAGATGTATAGGAAATATGGCTTTTGCCTATCAGTTGCTATTAGTCAAATTGTAGCAATAACATACAATACACAATATTAAGTTTGGATATGATTGTGTACATTTCTCAGTATCCAGTCCAATGGATGGATAAAGAAAGCCTGGTGATTAAACATACATATGCACAATGGAATTATATCTAGCCGTATAGAAAAATAAAGTCATGACATTTATAGAAAAATGGAGTAGAACAGGAAATCATTACACCAAGCAAAATAAGCCAGATTTGGAAATATCCTAATGTAAAAGATTAATTTTATAAACACTTAAAATTTAGTTCTTAGAAGGTAGAAACAGGGAGATTGTCAGAAGTTCAACCCTATCCTGATCTACACAGTCAGTTCCAGCCTGCCACAGCTATGTAGTGAGAACCTGTCCTAGACAAAGAGCACAGGGTGAGTAGTGTGAGGATTTAGCAGGCAGAATGTTTACCTTGTTTGCTCTTCAAAGGCCTGAGCCCCATCCTCAGCATGACATCAACCATGTATATTGGCACAAGCCTGCAGCCCTACTCATGAAGTAGGTATCTGCAGGAAGATCAAGAGTTCAAAGCCATCTTTCACAAAATAACAAATTTGTGACAAGCAATACTTAAGACTCTCAAAAACAAACAAACAAAACCCCAAAAAGTAAAATAAAAAAAAAAAAAAACAGGAAAAAAAAAAGAGCTTAACTTACTAACCTGGAGTCACCCAGATCCCCAAGTGAGAGCTAAAACACATACACCTTCCTTCTAAAACTTACAGTTCTTATATAATGCCTATAATGTTTTCTGTAGTATTAACATAAATCTCAGATATATGTATAATAACAAAACAATTATGAATTCATTCAGTATTCAACATCTTGCCAAGTGCTGCTAGGAGGAGAAGGAACATTTAACAATTAGACCTCAAGGAATGTACATTCTTCTTGATTGAGGTTTTATAAACCAGTGTCAGCTGCCAGGAAGAATTCCTCAAGGAGCAGTAGTGAAGAAAACATCAAAGGAGATTTAGTTCTTCACAATGTTGGATGCAGGGAGGTTAGCCCAAGGTATGTAAACTCTTAGGAAAATATGAAAAATGTACATTACAACCAGACACAGGAATGCACATATATAATTCAAGCACTTTGGGAGGCTGAGGCAGGAGGATCACCACAAGCTGACAGGCTAAGAAAGCATAGTACATAAGAGACCAGTCAGGGCTGTGTGATGGCATCCTGTCTCGAAAACCGCAAATGAAAGCTTGATATTTGTTTGAGCAAATGATCTAAAGTAAGTCACATATCAGAATAATTGGCAGGATTTACTCTAAATGAGATCAGCGACAGAGCCCTGCCCTTGTGCTGTATCCTGCTGGGCTAGGAAATAATAAATAGTACAAAATAGAAACAAAATAGTCCTGCCCTCCACTCTACCAAGTAGGTACTCGGGTGCTCCATGACAAGCATCCTGGGATGGATTTCATGACTGAACTGCAGTCCTTATGAATGTATGCTGTGATATTTTAATGTGAAATGTTCTTATTAGTTAGACTTAATTCTAGGGGGAAAAAAGTAAAATACATTCTGGCAGATGAGTATTTACACTACCTGGAATTCTCTATGAGGTTCCCAGAGAGGCTCAGGCCCTTCAAAAGCATGTCTATGAAGAAATTGCCTTTGCAGTCCTCCCGGATAGTCCCCTTTCACTCCCTTTAGTATTAAATCAGGGCTGTAAGTAACAGGCATTGTCCAAGAGGAGCCGTGTCACGGTTCCCATGACTGTCGTCATGACCTGTTGGTTTATATCACAGCTGCTTCCTGCTTGCTTAATCTAATGTCCTCCTCTCCAAATCTGACTCATTGAGGACACAGCCTTGAGGACACAACTTCTGTCCCCAGGCTGGTTAGCTTTTTATCAACTTGATACAATCTAGTCATTTGGGAGGTGGGAAAACTCAATTGAGAAAAACGCCTTCATCATCAGTCTTGTCTGTAGGCAAGACTTCAGTGTATTTTCTTGATTAATGGCTGGTGTGAGAGGTGCCACCCCTGGGCAAGTGGTCTTGGGTGTCATGAGAATGCAGGCAGGGTAAGCAAATCATGGAGAGAGCAGGGTAGTAAATAGCACTCATCTCTGCTCTCTGTTCTCACTCCTATGTCCAGGTCCTTGCCTGGAGCTCCTGCCCTGACTTAACCTTGACATGCACTGTGATGTAAAACTGTCAGCCAAATAAAGCATTTCCTGCCTGACTTGCTTACGGCCACGATCTTTATCACTGCAAATGAAAGACTAGTTCCTGGTCCAGGAGTACTGGAGGATCTACAGTTAAACTGAAGGATTTAGTAACAAGTCTCAGGGGAGACCAGTCTAAGAAACACTAGGCTCATCTCAAAGTTACCTGCTTTTTGCCCGAAGGGAATCAATCGTTAAGTATTAAATGTTCCACAAACATTTGGGATGCTATATCCCTCTGGGATGTACTTAGATGAGCAAACCAAGACCCGGAAAGTTACATGGCCTGACCAAGTTTACAGTCATATAGTCACTCAACCAGGGGCTAAAACTTCTGACTCCTGAGTGAACTCACATCTTCTTTATAATGTATCATGCATGAAGCCTCCTCAACGAAGCCATTTCTAAACTCCTGTAAATATTTACTACGTTCTTTATCATGCCTTTAGGTTCCTAACCAAATTCTACCTTATCTTACTTGTTAACTTTTCCTTGTGATTCAGAGTGGCTCAAGGAGTGGCTCCTGCAACAAACCACTCTGTAGTCAATATTTGTCCTCATCGGGCTGGAGGTTGGAGGGGAAATATTTTTCCAACTGACCCTACTTACCACTCCCGTTCCTGTCCTTACCTATACCTGTTTTACTCACATTTCTCTCTTCTTCTCACCCTGTCTATGTCTCTGTCTCTTTCTCTGTGTATGTCTCCCTATCTCTGTGTCCCTTCCCCTCCCTCTCTCAATCCAAGAATGACCTTAAATTTAAATATTTGATCATCCTACCTCTACCTCCTAAAGGCTGGAGTTACAGGGGTGAGTCAACATGTGCCCATGTATGTGGTGTCAGGCAAAGGACAACCTCAAATGTAGTTCCAAAGGACAACCTTAAATGTAGTTCCTTTGGGGTCTTGCATCTTTTTGTTATATGAGACTGTCTTTCACTAACCTAGAACTTACCAAGTAGGCTAGGCTCATGAGCCTCAGGGACCCAGCACTGGACAAGTATATGCCACTGTACTTGACTTTTTCTCTTCATTATTTATATAGCTTCTGGAGAATGATTGGGTCATCATGCTTGCAAGGCAAGCAGTTTTCCAACTGAACTATCTCTTCCCCAGGTACTTTGTTTTTAATTGACACATGATAATTGTGTGCATGCTTGGGATATGGTGTGATATTCTGATGCACACATGTGAGGTATAATGACAAAAGAAGAATATCACCTCAAATATTTGTTGGTGTTGCACTGCTTTTTATGACCCAGTAATCTTTCATTTTGTGGCTGTGCCATATTTTGCTTAGGCACACATGTCCTGATGGACATTTAGTCTTTCTCCATTTGCCTCTTATGAACACTGCTACTGTGAACATTCCTGTACAAGTACTGCCTTCAACTCTTTTAGAGGGACTTTCACTTTGTTCTTGGTGCCGTTTTTGAGACAGGATCTGACCTTGTAATCCAGGCTGGTCTGAAACTCACCATCTAACTTCAACTGGCCTTGAACAAAGAATTTTCATTTAAGTAGACAGAGGCAAGGCTTTGGCTCCTCTACTTAATAACAACTTCCTGTTCCCTCCCTGCCCCCAGAGGCTGCACCAAGATCTGAGATCAGGAAATAATGGGTTCAGCTTCAGCTCTCAATCCAGGTAAACAGGTAAGTAGTGGAGGAGGCCTTTTGGACATGAGGAGACCAAGCTGAGCTGAAGCTAGAGGGACAGCTAAGAAAGATGAAGAGATCATCATTAGTATTTTTTAAAAAAATCAGTCCTTACCCAGTAAGAATATAAGTATATTTTTAAGTAAGATTTTGTTTTGTTTTGAGCTTTGTTTCAGTTTCTGTTTGTTTGGAGAAAGGGTTTCCTGTAGCACAGGCTGGCCACGAACTTGCTATATCATGGAAATTGGCCTTGAATTTGAGATCTTCCTGCTTTTATCTCCTGAGTGCCAGAATTACGGGCAAACAATACCATGCCCTGTTTATAAGGTGCTTGGACTAGAACCCAGTGCTTGCTCAAAATGGCCCTATACTCTGCTTGTTGAGCTACACACCATCCCAAGAATGTGTGAGTGAAGAAACTCTATTTAAAACCTCTTTCAGCTAAAGGATTCCAATCTGAGGGCCCCCTCATTTTTAGCTGCAGAAAATCCTCACTTTAGGGTGCATAATAGGAAACATGATGCATCTCCAGTGGCTACTGAAAAGAAACAAAATCCACAAGAAATTGGAAGCTGCAAAATGCTGACATCTCTTCAGAGACTCCAAGCCCTTTCCAGAAGTCTGGGCTTCTCTTTGTAGTCTGGTTGCTATGGTTCTGTCTTGTTGCAAAATACTGTCTGATAGTCTCTGGTAAGCTGTTAAATAGGGAGCTGATAACCATGGAGGTACTTAGAGATCTCTATCATTCAAGCCTGCCTCCCAGCCCCAAGTCCTCTGACTCAGCCATTATTCCTACCTTCTAATTGTTTATGCAGCTAGCTACCCATGATTAAAGGGAGGAGGAAAAGAAAAACACATTCAGCCAGTTGTCTGCCAAGGCAACCTGGGTTCTGTGTGACAGGAATACCAACAGGCTGAAAGCTGACTGAGTTTAGCCGCAGAAGGGGAAGGTCTGTCCTCGTACATATTCTGTCTAGTGAGCACACATGCTGCATTAAGATATGTCAGAGCCAGCTCATGGATGTGGGAGTGAGTGTATTACTAGCTGGGATGCTAATGCTTGTAAAGAGAGAAAAAACATCTGGATCATGGGTGGCTAATCACTCTCTTCTCACTGCAGTAGCTGATAGGACGGTAGCCATCTGTGTCTGTACTCTCCTCCAAGCCACTGGGCACTTATGTGGTTTTGGTGTTTGTTTGTTTGTCTGTTTGTTTGTTTGTTTTATAAATTGGCTTTATTGAAGCCTGATTTGTGTGCAATCAATGACATCCATCTAAAATGTACAACTCTTTGTTAGAAAAATATTTATTGAAATGTTATTCACATACCATGAAATTCACCCATTTCAAGCATGTAGTTAGTTAAGTGATTTTTTTGCATATGAAATTAATTTTAAGCTGTTCTAAGCATATCAGTTTTAGTCATTTCAGCCATTTTCATATATTATATATTGAGCTTATCCTCCTCCCATATCCATAACTCCCTCTTCCTCTACCACCCTTCCCTTAGTTTCCTATATGTTTGCTTTACAATTCTACTCCTCAAGTGTGTGTGCACATGTGTGTTTGTGTGTGTGTGTTCTCATAATTATTGAAACAGGTCTTATGTATCTGAAGCTGGCTTCAAATTTGCTGTACAACCAAGAATGACAGGAATCCCTGATCCTCCTGCCTTCACCTTTTGAGAGTTGGGATTACTGGGATGTGCTAACATGACCAATCTTCTTCTTCTTCTTCTTCTTCTTCTTCTTCTTCTTCTTCTTCTTCTTCTTCTTCTTCTTCTTCTTCTTCTTCCTTTTATTTATTTATTTATTTATTTATTTCACTCCAGATTTTATCCCCCCTCCCATACTTCCTCCCCAACCCCCTGTCTCCACAAGGATGTCCCCACCTGCCACCCCTACCCAACCAGACCTCTAAACTCCCTGGGGCCTCCAGTCTTTTGAGGGTTAGGTGCATCTTCTCTGAACCCAGACCTGGCAGTCCTCAGCTGTATGTGTGTTGGGGGCCTCATATTAACTGGTGTATGTTGCCTGGTTGGTGGTCCAGTGTTTGAGAGATCTTGGCTTGGGGGGGGGCGGGTGTTCCCGAGACAAGATCTCACCATGCAGCCCTTGCTAGCCTGGAACTCACTATGTCAACCAGATTGGCCCAAAATTCTGGAGTTCATGAAGAGATCCTCTTCCACCTTCCTTCTGAATGCTGAGATTACAGGTATGCATCACCATGGCCTTTTCCCACCCCACCCCCATCCCCTTCTTGTTGGCTGAAGTCTTTCTTGATTATAACCATTGTTTCTTTGTGATAGCCCTATGCACAAACATTGATAAGCATTGTTCTAGTTTCAGCCTGTTATTGTGACAAATATCTTGACCAAATGCAACCCGGGGTGGGGAAGGGGGTGTATGTGAAAGCATTTATTTTACTTGTATTTCCTGGTCACAGTCCATCATTGAGGTGAATTAGGGCAAGCATGTAAGCAGAAACTTGATGCTGAAGCCATGGTGAAGCGCTGATTACTGGTTTCCTTGCATGACCAGGCTTAGTTCACATTTTTTTTTTTTACTTCACATTTTTTATACAGCCCAAGACCACTGACCCAGGGATGGTGCTGACCACAGTGGGCTGACCCTTTCTATATCAGTTAATGATCAAGACAATCCCCTGCAGAGAAGCCTATACACCACTATAATCTAATCAACTGCTCAGTTGAAAATCTCCTAGCTGTACGACCCGGGCTGTATCAAGTTGACAATTGAAGTTAACTAAGATGAGCAAAATGTGTGTCTCTCCATATGCCAGAATTTATTGGATAACAATAAAATCACAAGGTGTAATGGTTTTAATATCAGCAATTTGTCATATAATCTCACCTATCTTGAAAACCAGGCCAAGGCGAATGAATGCAGGATTTTTTTTTTGTTTAGATTGTACGTTAGATAGCACTATTATTAATTCTCATACCATACATCACACATCTACCTGCATATATATGATTTACACAACGAATACATGTTAAAGAGGCAGCCGCAGTGTACCAAAGGTTTGTGTAACTGGTCTGAGAGCCTTTACCTTTAAGATAACTAAGGAGACTAACCAGGAAGAGCTGCTGTTGGAGTTGCTGAATTTAGGGTTTGAGAGTGAAACTGTAGACTTCAGCTTCTGGGTAAAAGACTGCACTGAAGTCTGAGGGCAGAAAATGGCAGCTTTGAATATAGATCCAAACAAGCAAACAGGTAGATGGGTAGATAGTGACGTCAAGTATGCCTTGTCATATGGAGGAGTTAGACCATTTTATTGGTCTGGAGTATTTGATAAATTATTGATATGATTTCCACACACCCATATATTCCTCCAGTCTCAATTCACCATGTTTATCTGGGAGAGTAGTCCCCTTTCTATTCCCGGGCATAAGTCAGGCATCAGTCTGTTGTGGACGGTGGTGCCTGACAGATGGTGCAGTTTCTGACTCCACTCAAGGCCTGCAGTCATCTTTCTTCCTCAAAATGGAGCTCAAAACTACTTGTAAAATTGACTCTCCCTGAACTTCTGATCCTCCTCCTCAACTTTCCAAGTGATGGATTTACTTGCTTGTACCAACTAGAATGCCTAGTTTTGGGTGGTGCAGAAATCAATCTCAGGGCTTCTTGCATGCTAGGCAAGTGCTCTACCAACTGCTCTAGCCGCATAGTGAGTTCCAGACCAGCCTGGGTTACATGTGACCCTCTCTCAAAAAGAAAATAAATGTCTAGGGAGGTAAATTCAGGAGTAAAGAGTCAGCATAAGGACCTGAAATCGTAGCTACTCAGCACCTGGAAAAAAAATCTTGGGAGAAGCCAAGACAGCAGATCTCAGTGGTTTACTGTGTAGCCAATCGGAACTGCAGGCTCAATGAGAGACATACCTGAAAAAAATAAGATGCTGAGGGCCGGTGAGATGGGTAAAGGTGCTTTTCATCAAGCCTGGTGCCCTGAGTTTAATCCTCAGAACACAAATTGTTGGAGGAGAGAACTAAATCCCCAAAATTGTATTCTGACTTCCACACACGCCACAGCATAAGCACTATTCCAATGGCACACATGCGCACACACACACACACACACACACACACACACACACACACACACACACTTTAAAAATGAAACTGGCAAATTGCTCAGGTCTGGCGCCATACCTATTACACAGTGATCACTACACAAATGCCAAATGACTGTCTCCACTCTTTACTAAGGCAGACAGATGGGCAAGATGCCATGCCTTGTCTATTTGAGTCCTTGTTGGGCATTGTGTGAGCAACAGGTCTCATACATTGTCACAGAGCTTCACCAACAGGTTGCACAGGGACTGTACAAAGGGGAGGTCAAGGTTAACAAGTCTCAGACAGTATGTGGTACAGTGACCATGGGACAGCAAGTAGAATTTCCTGGTAGTGTTTAAAACTATAAACTTTGTCAAGTATGGTGACAGACAAATGTAATACCAGCAGTTAGAAGATGGCAACATGAGAATCAGGAGTTCAAGGCCATCCTGACCACATACCTGAGACCTTGTTTCAACAACACAAACACCACCACCACCGCCAACAACTACAACAATGTACCAAAAAAAAAAAAAAAAACAAAACGTATTTTGTAAGAAGAGAGGGCTGGACAAACAGCTATAAGATTCTTGGCAAGTCATTAAAACCTTCCAGAACTTCAGAGCATTTGCCTGTACATTGTGTGCACCAATACTTAACTACAGGCTGTTTAGTCTTGACACAGAGTGGATGGTGTTTTCTCTCCATGTTCAGACTGCTTGGACGTGCTTAATGGAAATGATGATTATGCTCACAAATCAAAAAGTTCTCCTCTGTTACATATGTGTGGCAGAATAATGGTCTCCTAAGATATCTATATATATGCTACTTTTATAGAAGAAAAGTCTTTGCAGAAAATTAAGAAACTTAAAATGAGGACATGACCTTGCATTTCCCATTCTGGGCCCAATGTAATCTTTTATAAGAAGAAAATAGAGATAGGAAAGTGTTAACTTTTGAAAGGAGAAGCAAGTACTCCAAACCAACTGGAAGATGACAAATATGAACTATGAAAAAAATGACTTAGTAGCCATATATTACAGTAGGAGAAGAAAAATGAAGTCTTTATGGCAAAGTCAATGTGAAGAGGTTGGATACGAACTCTTGAATCTTTAGAGACCACCTTTCCTTTCCTTTCCTTTAGTTCTAGTTATTCATTTGGTTTTCAGTGATCTTTCATTTATTCTTTGTATATATATATATATATATATATATATATATATATATATATATATATTAATCTTGGTTTTATTCATCTCTACCTCTCTCCTCCTATAACCCCCTAAGCATCCTCAACAAATTTTGCTTCCACTTCTTGTTCTCTCCTTTAATTTAATTTATTTATTCTTTTCCTTTTTCCTTCTAACCTACCAAATCCTATTAGTATTGTTTATCATAAGGTTGTCTGATCACAGTGCCTTGGTCTTTTATGCAGGAAGTCATAAATGCAGTGATCTCATGAGGGCAATGACATGTTGTGTCCAAAAGAGAGCATTTCTCACACACACACACACACACACACACACACACACACACACACACACACCATCTTCTGCCCTTATGCTCTTTCTTTCACATCATCTGTATTGTTCCCTGTGCCTTGGGGATGGTGGTTGATACAGATGTTCCATTTAGAGCTAAGCACGCATTAATCACTTATTTTCTGCATGTTGACCAGTTATAAGTCTCTTCTTTGACTATAGGTCACATTTCTGTATCTTAAAAGGAGGTAAAATGAAAAGACAATCCAAGGAAGTAGATGATATTTTCTCCCAACTAAAGCCACCCATCATTTGGGCTCAGTTGCTTGCCTAACATGCAGAAATCTCTCCAGCCCTACATAAAACTGGGAAGTGACAGTGAGAGGACAACCTAGATCACACATAAAATACTGAATTCTTAGTAAGAACTCTAGCTTTGGGGAGCTTGCCCTGCCTGTTGGTGGCCCTCAAGTAGTGAAATAACCCTAAATGTGAGGACATAAAGCAATCTGTGGAAACTAAGCCTTTTAAGAGGTCTGTTTTGCTTTTAGCTTTGACTTTGCAATTTTTTTCCTGGCTGGTAATTAAGTGAGATTGAGAAACTTGAGACCTAAATGATTTTTGGATGACAGTCCCTTGAAGTAAAAACACAATAATTTAATACATCGATATTTTCTTTAAATAGTATTATGGGTTAGGAAAGCTTTGGGGACCTTAGAAAATCAAGACACTTTAACCTATATGTTAGGAGCACTTATTTGGATAAAGATTTATGGATGGATCATGGATACTCTCTGAACAAAATGATAAGCACAAATGGGACTTTATTGGTTTCCATATACTCAATTTCTTGGCTTCATCAATGCGTCGTATACACTCAATGTTATTATCTTTTAAGAAGTTGTGTGACAAGTGTAGGATTTTAGAATAAAGCATATACTAGCAAGTGAAATTTATAGCATATATTTTGTTTCGAATTTGGAGGGAAATTGGAAGAAGTTGCCATTGTTATTGTCTAAGTTGTATTTTTAATAAATTTGTTATTTAACAATATTATACACACATACACACACACACACACACACACACACACACACACACACACACACACATATATATATATTCCAGTTACTATAACCCCACACTTTCCTGTTTCCCTCTCACCGCTATAGTCCTTCTCTTATATTTGTAACTTTTTAAAAATTTTGTTACTCACTGAGTTTAACCAAACTCATGTGTAACCATTATTTGGAACTGACCATTGGAGCCTGACAAGTTCAACAATAGTGTTTTAGATAGGTTTTTACTGCAGTGAACAAACGCGATGACCAAGGTAACTCATATAAGGAAAAAAATTTAATTGGGGCTGATTTACAGGTTCAGAGATTCAGTCCAGTATCATCAAGGTGAGAGAACATGGCAGTGTCCAGGCAGGCATGATGTTGGAGAAGGAGCTGAATATTCTACATCTTCATCTGAAAGCCAGTAGGAGAAGACTGTCTTCCAAGCAGCTAGGATGAGGGTTTTAAAGTCCATGTCCACATTGACACACTTCCTCCAACAAGGCCACACCTACTTCAACAAGGCCACACCTCTAAATACTGCCACTCCCTGGGCCAAGCATGTTCAAACTGCCACACATGGATATACTCAAAACAATGTCTACTTGATCACCAAAAACCCACCAGCAGAAAGGGGAGGGACTTGTGAGGCCTTCCTCAATCTATGATTGGCTAGTGACACACCAAATTTTGCACAGGCTCGGTGGAATGTTGTAAAATCATGATTGCAAGGGCTTTGCCAGAAGACTGCATTTCACATCTTTCTTTCCATCTCCTAGCTCTTACATTCTTTCCATTTTCTCTTCCATGATGTTCCCTAATCATGTAGTACATATGTTTTATGCACTTTTTTCACAGTAGAGAACCAGCAGCCCCCAATGCATTCTCACTTGCTTACTGAGTTGCCTGAGATGACTCAAATTCAGTGCTGTGCAAATCAATATTCACTAGAGTCACCAATATGATTTGCATGTAAATTATTCCCCACAGACTCTTGTGTTTGGAAATTTGGTCCTCAGCAGGCCACAGTGTTTGGGGAACTTGTGAGATTCTGGTGGTGGGATCTAATTGAAGGAAATAGGTCAGTAGGGGGTGGACAAGCTCCAGTTCTAACAAGAATTTTCTGCTTCCTGATTCATAAAGACTTGAGCCAGTCACCTCATACTCCCACAACCCTGGTGGATTGTATCCATACAGACTGTGAGCCAGAATAAATCCTTCCTGCTTTAAAATTGCTTCTTGTCAGATTGCCATGATAAAAGCAACTGATAGAGCTAGGAATTAATCAAAATTTAAAATCTATATGATCCTATTGTAGTTTATATTTGTGTAAACTGCAAAATAAACATAGCCTAATATCTCAATTTCCAGGCCCTCTGTATAGACAAGAATGATAGCTCACATTCAATTTCTCAATGCCGGAGGGATCACAGTGGTAAACGGAAGACATCAATCCTCCATTGAAACTGTGGATTGTTTCCTTCCCCACTCCATCCCACCACCAAACCTGCATGCTAATGTGCACATATGTATGAAACACTTGCACTCAATAACCAACGCCACCTCTAATTTGGTTTAAATTACTTCTCTTTAACTATTTAAGATTGTCTTCTGAATTGTACCCAAAAAAACCCCCACAACCATCTATATGCTAAGGAGCAAAGAAATGAATGTTTATATGATACTCATGAAATTAAAATACAAGCAGAAAAAAATTACACGGTAGGCTCCAGAGCCAGACGAGAATATAATATACTTTAAAAATAAAGATAACCTTTTTTTTTTTATCATGGCCAAATTTCAGTAATCTAAGCATAAGCCTTTTAAAAATAGTTTTTTACATTCCATACAATTCACTATTTAGAGTGTATATTTCAGTGGGCTTTTTGGGGGCAGTTTCACAGGATTACTACAATCTTGCAACATTCCACCAACCTTAGAACAAATCCTGTGCTTATTAATAGTCACCATGTGTTTTCTCCTCACTCCCCACCCTACACTAGCCTTAGTCAACCATTAATTTATTTTCAAGCTCTATAGCTTGACCTTTATTGAGCATTTTGTATAAAGTGAAGCTTATAATTCATGTTCTCTTTTGTCTTCATTCACTTAGCAGGATATCTTTGAAGTTTACGCATATAGAAGCATGCATTACTATGTTCCTCTTTGAGATTTATTTATTTATTTATTTGTTTGTTTGTTTGTTTATTTATTTATTTAATGTATATGAGTACACTGTAGCTGTACAGATGGTTGTGAGCCAACATGTGGTTGCTGGGAATTGAACTCAGGACCTCTTCACACTCTGGCCCTGCTCGCTCTGGCCCAAAGGTTTATTTATTATTCTATATAAGTACACTGTAGCTGTCTTCAGATATAACAGAACAGAAGAAGGCTTTGGATCCCATTACAGATGGTTGTGAGCCACCATGTGGTTGCCGGAATTTGAACTCAGGACCTTCGGAAGATCAGGCAGTGCTCTTAACTGCTGGGTCATCTCTCCAGCCACGCATTGCTAGGTTCTAATCATACATTATGGATACAGCACATTTTGTCAGCTGATGGACATGCCAACTCTGCTTTTTGGCTGCTATTAGTTACATTGCTGCTAATGATTTGTATACAACTTTCTATGTGGTAATATTATTGTCTCACTTCAAGATACTCTTCAGAGAGGATTCAGTGATTAAGAGTACTAGCTACTTTTCCAGAGGATATGCGTTCTATTCCCAGCACCAAAAAACTGCTCACAACCCTCTGTAACTCCAGTCTTAGGGGAATCTGTTTCCTCTTCTGGTCTCCATGGACAGCAGGCATACATTTGGTACACACATATACAAGCAGGCAAAGTACTCCTATACATAAAATGAAAATAAAAGGAAAAAAGGAAGTACTTCAGAGTGGAATGGCTGGGTCATCTGGTAATTCTGTCTTTAACTGTTTAAAAGACTAACATTCTTTTCCAAAGCAACTAAATAAGGATTCCCACCAGGGGAGATGGGACTTCTAATTTCTCCATTTCCTCACAATGCTTCTTATTGGCAGGCTTTTAATGAGAGCCACTCTGAAATACCTGTGGTGTCTCCACATGCTGCATGTGAGCTTCCAGTGGTTGTGGGAAAAAGCTGTGAGTAAGGGGAGGAACAGAAGCACAGGCGTAGAAGCACAGGTATAGGCACCAGATCCTTCTGTCTACCTTTAACATGTCACCTTCACTGGTGGAAGGCAAAGCTTTTAGGTTTGCATAAAGCACAGTGAAGGGTGAAATTCCAAGAACATCCTCTGGGAAAACCAGCTTCTAAAGAAGGAGAGGGGGTTGAGGGCTGCATTAACATACATAAGGAACAATAAAAGGGTAGGGGAAATGGCTCCATTGGTAAAGTGCTTGCTACACAAATAAGAACTGAGCTTAGAGACCTATCACCACATAAAAAGTTGGAAGAAGAGGTGGCCTGTATTTATAATCACAGCATTAGGGAGGCAGAGAATGGCAGATTTCTGGAGGTCACTGGCCTGCAGGCCTAATTGAATCAGTGAGCTCAGTGAGGTTCATCCTATCTCAAAAGTAAGCTTTTCTGAAAGATATTCAATTTATAACACACACGAACCTGCACAGGTGGGCACACACACACACAAACACAAACACACACACACACACACACATACAGAGATGCATACATGCATGAAATAGCAGAGATACTGAAAGGAGTTCTTTGATGAAAATCCTGTTCTATGAGAATTAATTTGGGTATGTAGAACTCCTTCGGTAGAAGAGAGGTTTACATATTGGATATATTACAAGGTGTAAGTAATAAGATTGCAGACATTGCTTTTACATAAAGGGTTAGAAGCGTAATTAAGGGCTTACAAATATGAACTAAGATAAATATGAATAGAGAACCTGGGAAAATTCTTGTACATCAAGAAGTATAAAAACATCAAAATCAGGAATGATGGTGCAGGCCTGTAATGTTAGCTAAATAGGAAGCTGAGGCAGGAAGTAAAAAAATTCAAGACCAGTTTGGGCAACTTAGTGACTCTGTCACAAAATGTGGATGAAGGGAGAGGAGGGTAGTATAACACTTCCTCAGCATGTGAAAGGCCCTGGGTTCAATTCCCCAATACAAAAATATTCAGGTCTGACTGGGCACTATGCCAGTTATTTGTAATCTCAGCACTCAAAAGGCTAAAACAGGAAGGTTATGAGTTCAAGGTCAGCCTAGGATGTGTAATTCCTGTCACACACATGGTGGGGTCAAGTGACAAAAAGAAACACAATGTTAAATCTGATGGATGTCTAATGATAATTTGGACAGTTGGGAGAATAGAATTTGAAGAAAAGTCAAAAGACAGGAAGAGGCAGAGAGACAAGAGGATTGTTACAATTTGAGGCCAGCCTGGGCATGACATAGCAAGTTTCATGACAAAGCCTGATATGAAAGCCCAATTTGAAGTCAGGCTTGCTTTCTTTGACCCATGAGTTGTTATTATTATTATTATTATTATTATTATTATTATTATTATTATTATTATTATTATTTTACAGTTTTAAATGGCTGGGAAAACCCTAAAGAAAACTAATATCTTGGGACAAATGAAACTTATAGGAAATTCAAATTTGGCATTTATAAAATTGTATTGAAATCACCATGACAATTCTTTTACATATGTCTCTTTTATACTGCAGAGGCAGAGTTGAGTAACATCATCGGAGACTAATTTCCACAAAGCTTACTATTTGTTCATTTACAGAAGGAGTTTGCCAACACTCAAGGAGAAATTTTGAAGGTGTAACCTCCTTATTTTGATATGTGTGTGTGTGTGTGTGTGTGTGTGTGTGTGTGTGTGTGTGTGAGAGAGAGAGAGAGAGAGAGAGAGAGAGAGAGAGACCAAAAGTTAATAATGTGTGTTTCCCTCAATTGTTTTTCACCTTATTTTTGAGACTCTCTTACTGAATCTCTAGCTCAGTATTTTGGCTAGACTGCCTGGCTAGTCAAGCCCTGGAATCACCCTGTCTTGGCCTCCCTCTTGCTGGCCTTTAATTGGATTTGGTGATTAAATTCATTTTTTATGCAATAAGCACTTTATTGACTGAACATCTTCCTAGGTTCTCTCTTTTGTCATGAGAAATGGTCTCACTCGGTATTCACTACATAGCTCTAGCTGACCTGGAACTTGCTGTGAGGGAGCATGTTGACCTCAAACTTTTGCCAACCCTCCTGTCAATGTCTCCCAAGTGCCACGGTTACAGGTGTGAGCTACCACTCTGAGCTAGTTGGATTGTGAATCTTAAAGCTGACAAAAATTAAAGTGATTCAATGAGTTAAGGCTAGTCTTTAGGGATGTCAATATCCAGGGAACAAGGAGGCCACTGATAATGGTAAATAAACCTCAACTTAATTAAACATGTCAACTCCCAGACTGTTCTAATGCCTTGTATTTCAAACACACTCCCTAGAGGAAGATTAATTAAGTACAGCCTAGAGTAGCTACCCAGCTATAAGCAAGACTAACTCATCAAATGTTTAATTTTAGCAAATTCCCATGTCCAGCCTTTTCCTTCATCTCCTGGAAGGTATAGACTTCTCAGATCTACACTATTCCAGGAAGGCTTGACTTCTAGATAGTAGTCTCAGGAATGTAAGGCAGAACATTCCAGTAGGTAATTGTTAGATGAAAAGCCCAGAGTGCTATTTCTATCTCAACTCTGAGGCTTTAATTGTGGCATTTATTTATTTATTTATTTATTTATTTATTTATTTATTTAACTATTTATTTATTTATATTGTTTCTGAGACAGGGTCTTATTCCACGCTTGCTTAAAACTCACTCTGTAGATGTGAGTGACAGTTCTCTTATTCAAGCAAGCATCATCTTGGGAGTTCAACTATGCCCCCTTACAAAATGACTATCTCTGCCAGGCTTATTGAAGGTTTACACCCTTCATGGAAGGGTGTGTGAAGGGTTGAAAGAACCTTACTAGCAAATACAGCCGTTCCTTGGAAGGGGTTAGTGCAGTGGTTGTCAACCTTACTAATAATGTGACCCTTTAATACTCATGTTATGGCTACCTCAAATCACAAAATCATTTCATTGCTACTTCATAACTGTAACTTTGCTACTGTTATAAATGGTAATGTAAACATCAGATATGTGACCCTCCCAAAGGGGTCATGACCCACAGGTTGAGAATTGCTGGGCTAGAGTATATAGGTGAGGGAAGACTTGGGAGGGGGCTCCCTCTATGTGGCTATGGGGAAAATCTCTCATCCCTGTTGGGTACAGGCTTTCTAAGTTCAGCCTGTTAGGAGAAGGAGCACTCATACCCCTGTAAATATCCCCTTAGCCATGCTCTGTAATGAAGCCCGATACACTTATTGGCTTCCAGAGTACAGAGTGGTGGAAACAAGCCTTAGTTTATCATTAGGACCTTAGAAGAAGGTACAGACATTGTGTGATACATCTTCCCCTGAGAAGATGTTTTAACAATAGTAGGCAAGGATGATCTTGAAATTCTGATCTTCTTGTCTCCTCCTACCCATTTCGAGAATTACAGTTGTGTGTCGCTGTGTTTGATTTATGTTGTGCTGGGGATGCCAGGGCTTTAAACATGTTAGGCAAGCACTCTGACAATGGATCTAATTTTCCAGGCCAGTAAGGGAATTCTTAAGGTGGCAAGGAATTTCTCTGGAGTTTACAAGTGATATAAACTGTCAGGGGGATAATGTGAATAGTAAGAATATGGAAGAAGAAGATAGAAGATTCTTACATAATTCCTCCAGTCTGGCTGGTAGGGTGGATACTTGTTGCGTTGAAGCTCCTGGCTTGCCCACTGGCTTTGGGTAAGTCCTTTCAACATTCTTTTCCAGTAACTCTTAGTGGGAATGCTTGGATTGCAAGTGACTTTTAAACCAGAGACACAGAAGTCATTGAGTCTCTGTTATTTGTTTCATCAATCATTGTGATAATCACGCTGCTGTGAAGAAATCATGCCTACATTAGTTCTGCAGGTAAAGGTGTTTTCAGTAAAACTGCTTTCCACTTAGGCTGAATCAACTATACAGCAGAAAGGAAGATCTTCTGTAGGACAAACTAAAGGAGGCAGTCTGGGACCTGTCAATAGAATGAGCCACGGGACTAGAGGGAAGTCTAGATATCCCAGAATACCTGACAACTGCACAGAGAAAGGCAATAGATGTTGCTGAAGGGATATAAGAAATGAATACGTAAAATCTGACCTTCATCTCTGCTTTGCTAACTATAGGGCTAGCTTTGCAGTCTGGCAATGCAGAAGAATTTTCTCAGTTTCTTTTTCCTTTTCCTGCTCTCTCTCTCTCTCTCTCTCTCTCTCTCTCTCTCTCTCTCTCTCTGTGTGTGTGTGTGTGTGTGTGAGAGAGAGAGAGAGAGAGAGAGAGAATGAAAGAGTGACAGAGAGAATGAAAGAGTGACGGAGAGAGACACAGAGAATGAGAGAGAGAGAGAGAGAGAGAGTGAGAGAGAGAGAGACTACGGATTGAATCCAGGAATTTGTGCAAGCTAGGCAAGCACCATCAATCTTCCTTCCTCGTTTGATTGCTTGCTTGCTTGCTTCCTTTCTTTCTTGCCTGTTTTGGAAAAGGGATTCAATTACTCTGAACTTTATTTTACACATTTACAAAATGGGGTGTGTGCCTTTAGGAGAAGTAGTGAAAACTGAGCAAAATAACTTGCAAAGATATCAGTGCAAACTACTTTCTTTTTCTCTGAAAGTACTCAGGAAGGACCAACCTGTGCCAGTTGCACCAGGAAGTATGGGTATAATAAATTAACTTCCTATCTACACACACACACACACACACACACACACATCTAACTACTTAGCTTATCTCATCTAAGAGACCAGAAGAAATCTAGAAGAACAACATTAGCAGATTTTGCAACTTGGCTTACAGAAAAACAGGTCATGGCTTTGACCTCCACCTGCCTCTCAACCTCCCCTCCAGCCCATTACTGTGTTCTCGGGTTTCTTCTAAGTGCTTACTCTTGACAAATTCACTACTGACCAGTAGTCAATGTAAGTAAGACCCCAATACTGGTCCACATACCATATGGGGCCTAAAGCATCACAATAATATGTGATTCCTGGTTTAGAATTACTGTAGCAAGCATCCAGTCCAAAACATCAATTCTATTCCCTCTTTTCCATTGGGAAGTTGACTCTAGGTGCTTTTAATGTGCTCATGACAGCACATCCATTTTAAGACAAAACTAATAATAGAATTCAAGACACTTTGACACATACTCCAAACTTTTTACCACTCCCCACTCAACCCAAGAAAAAAAGTATATATAATAGTGTATACACACAGCCATCAAGATGTTAACTATCATTATTTCTTTTCTTACCAATTAAAAATTATCCAGCCTTCCAGAAGCCTCTACAGAAATCTTAAGAGAACTATTTTCTTACAACATACCTGAGGTTGATAGCATTGTGTCATCGGGGCAAAGCAACACCTGCCACCATGTTATGTATTAATCATTTTGTTAGCAAGATTGTGCAGTCCAGCCTGTTTGCACACTCCTGCAGTCCCAGAACTTTGACGATAAAGGCAGGAGGCTAAGGAGTCCAAAAGCAGCTACATCCGACCCTATCTCACAAGTATTGAACCAAAGATCATTCTATCTATTATTTTATTTACTAGTCCTTAACTAAATTTTCCCCTAGTACTCTTAAAGCCAAAGTACATGATAGATATCCTAGTTCTGAAAATGATACGCTATACTGAGCATCATTTGTAAAGGTATGAAAAGAAGAGAGTGAAGGTTTCATGATAATGGGGCCAAGGTCGTTTTAAGACTCAGATGGAAGGAAGGTATGCTGCTGCTGAAGGAAGGGAGATGTCTGCTATCTACTTTGTTCTGGATAATTCATTTAAAGTCCTTGAAAACATTTAAGTAGCACTTTAGTAATGCCTCAGAAGCCTGAACTATACTTTTTGTTTACCTTCTATTGTTTATAATATTTTGGTTTATTTTGTTTGGTTTCAGAGCTGGGTTAGATATTTTGACCCTTCATATCTGTGTTCTTATCTCTTCTATCTGCTAAGTACTTGCTGTTACTGTGAAATGAAAGTTGAATAATATTTGGCACCTGGACTGTTATATTATAGAGGCAATCCATAGTTACTTAGTTAATGAATAGCAGAAGTCTGATTTTATTCAAATAAGAATGAAAGTGTTGCCCAATTCTATTTAAGGGCAGAATTTTCTGACTTAGGCACCATGTTCTTGGAAGCTGCACCAATTGCATGTACTCCTCACAGAAGGTACTCCAACTGTAGAGGATTGGCTCAGCAGTGAATTAATAAATGTGAGTGCCTACGAAATTAGAAAAACCAGCTAGCACTTTTCAAATGTTTATTTCTTGGCAATTCAGTTCTAGATACTTTCTATTTATCATCTTATTTACTCTTTACCATCAGCCCTTTCCTTCTTGTTTCTCCAGATGAGAAAACTATGGAACAAACAGGTCATATGATTGGTAGCACCAAAATCCAGCAAGCATCAAGGGCAAGACCTGAGATTCAGGCCTAATAGACAGGCCTCTAGATTACTTTATTGTGCTATTATTGAAATACTAAAAACCTGATTCATGAGTGTTAGTCCTAGGCTAGACATTTTGAGCATATGACTTCAATGATAAATCATAAAATCAATGTCATAGGGAAATAGACTTCAGTCACAGAAGTTTTTGAGCTGGTCTATCAGAAAGTTGGTAATTGCAGACATGTAAGAGACAAAGGATAGGTTCTAAAGGAAGATCATGGAGAAAGGGTAGCTGATATAGGTAATAATGCCAACTGGTTTCTTAATCCCATGAGAAGGGGAAGAGGAAGATCTCTGACATTAACTCAAGGTTTCTATTTATTCACTTGTGTCTATATGAATCTGGGTGAGTCTGTGCACCCCACCGTGCATGTGCAGAGGTCAGAGAACAACTTGGTGGGGTTGATTCTCCCAGGGCTTGAACTCAGGTCACTAGACTTGATGACGGGTACCTTTACACACACACACACACACACACACACACACACACACACACACACACACACACACACATACACACCATTTAGCCAGCCCTGTTTCCAAATTTCTAAGGAAGACACCAAAGTGAGCTGCTAAGACCCCTTTTTGCATACAGGTTAGAAACAAGAAGGGAGGGCGCTTGGGATGGTGGGTGGATCTGGGAACGGAGCTTGATCTAGATGTGATATCCTATGGAATGCATATCCCTTGGAGATGAAAATGCCCAGAAGACAGAAGATAGAGCTTGGAATTAAGTGCCTTGTTATTTTCAGCATTAAAAACTCCCTGTCCCCAAACAGCACATATGTCAGAAAATAGAAACAAATACCTATTAAATAATATGGATTTAAGTGATAACTCTAAGAAGGAAATTGTCGTGGTTAATCTTGATTGTTAATTTGACGGAACTCAGACTTGCTATGGAAACAAGACTCTGAGCATGTCTATGAAGGATTTTCTAGGTAAATTGACAGGGGGAAGACCCACCCTAACTTGGGGCCACATCATCCTAAGGGCTGGAGTAACCTGAGCTAAAAGAAGGGAGCTGAACACTAACATTCATTGACTTCCTGATTGTGGATACAACCTGCCCAGCTGTCTCCTGCTCCTGCTCCGGCCTCAGTACCTTTCCTGCCGTGATGGACCATAGCCCACACTGGAAGTCAAACTCAACTCTTCCTTAACTTGCTTTGTTGGATATTTTGTTGCCACAACAGACAATGAGCTGATACTTGCCAACAGGCCTTAGGAGCTAAATTTTATCCTCAGGACCCACAGAGTAGAAAGGAGAGAACTAACTGGCCCATCTGCCCCCACCGCACTTACTTGCATACACATAGTAAATAAATGAAAAGTAATAATTTTAAAAAATCCACTTTTGAGATTTAAATAAAATGGCTCTCCCAAGAAAAGGTTGAGCTTTAACATCCTGGCCGAGTGTGTGTGTGTTTGTGTGTGTGTGTGTGTGTGTGTGTGTGTGTGTGTGTGTGTGTGTGGTAAGTTGCGGGAAGGTATGGGGGGGAGCTGCCAGCTCCTCTGTCCCTAGAAGAATAGCAGTCTCCTTTGTTGCTGGGTAATCTCTTGAACTTGGACTTCAGTCTAAAATTACAGTGTTGGTTGCAGCTATTGGCTGGGATTTCATCCTAAGTCTGCGGCTCACCACCTTCCCTCAGTGAGGCCCCCTGTGATGACAGACTTCACATTTACTTAGGACAAGCGACAAAACATCAATGGCCACTGACCCTACTGAGAAATCAATGTGAAGAGAGAACCTCAGTGAGGTGAACGCCCTGCCCCCGTTGGGAACACTCAGGAAAAACCATTTTCCTTCCAGTTCTAAAGCACAGAGCAGGTACCATCTCTGTGAATTCTGCCTTCCACTAGGGTTAGAAACTCCTCCAAAGCTCTGTGAAGGCAGCTGCTATACATTAAGAAGAATATGTGTCCAATGAAGGCGATAATGTATCCCTAAGAGGTCGGTTCTGGATGTCCTCCTCACTGAACTTGTGAACTTTTCTACTTCCCGCTTGCTGGGGAAGGCTGCCCTCTGCAAATGTGTTTAGCTTCTGCCTGCCTCTCGTTCCCAAACTTTCAGTTGACTGTGGAGACTTTCCAGTGTTTGCATTCCAGTCTCCACCTATCCCACTTTCTCAGCAGCCGATAATGAAAGGAAACCCAACACACACACACACACACACACACACACACACACACACACACACACACACACACACACATTTTTGTGGTTTTTATGTGAATGCCTAAAAACATACTTCCAAACAAAGTCATGAGAGTTGGTTTAGGAAAGATTTGCTTCTTTATTCTGACGTGAACAGCAATTATTCACCCACAAGAGATTAGAATTGTATCAAAAGGAAAGAGGAGGCAACATTCCAGATTAAATAAAAACACTTTCGGTTTACACATTAGGCTACTGGATTCAGGCATCAAACAGAAACAGATCCTGCTGTTTATGGCTTTAGGGGAAAGAGCAGTTTTGTTTGCTGCTTTAATCATCATAAAATTAAAGCTGAATATTAATTTTTCTAAGAATTACATAGATATGACTCTCATCCCTGGATTTCTTCTCTCTCGTTTTGTGTGGTAGCTCCTTTCATAATCATGTTTTAAAAACATAGCTACAAATTCTTTAACATACTTTGCAGCAATGGTGGTGTCTCTATCCCCTCCTCTTTAGTGTAAGTGGTGTGCAAGCATTTTGAACAATGGGAAATGGTAGCAGTGAGGCCATGTAAATCCTGAAATTGGACCATAGAAATTCTGGAGCCTCCACTGTGCCCGTCCGAGGCACTTGCTTTAAGGGTCTAAGGCACCATGCAAGAAGATCAAGGACCCTTAGAACACTGTCTTACTTGTTTTCTCTTTATCTTTTAAAAAATTGTGTTTTACCACGTTATATGTTTGGGTCTTTAGCTGCATGTGTGTCTTTACCGTGTACATGCAGTGCTCACAGAGGCCAGAAGAGGACAATGAATCCCCTTGAACTATAGTTGCCCATGCCTGTGAGCTGCCATGTGGGGCTGGGAATCAAACCCAGGTCCTCTGCAAGGGCTGCCAGTGCTCTTAACTGCTGAGCCACCTCTCCAGCCCCTTATTTATTTTTTGATTCCTGTGACAAAACGCCAATGCACAGAGTTCCAGAAGGTTAGAGTACAGGGTGGCAGAGGGAAAGGTAGCAGGTGGCAGGCAGCTGGAGCGGTAGCTGAGAGAACTCTTATCTAGAACCCTCAACAGGAAGCAGAATAGACACCAAATGGCATGAGTCTTTTGAAACTTAAAGCCCTACCCATAATGACATATTTCTGTCATCAAAGCCGTATCTCCTAATCCTTCCCAAATAGTCACCATCTGGGGACATGTCTGAGTCTTAAAGGGGAAATCTCATTTGAGTCACCCTAAGGGAAGAATTCCCTGAGTTATGTTCCCTGGTTCCCTCTTTTTAAATTCCATTTGAAATATGGTCTCATTAAGTTGCCCAGGATAGCTCACTGTGGCATCTGGGTAGGGCTTGAATTTTTCCTTCCTCCTGCAGAGCTGAGATTGCATGTGTTCACCACAATACCTGGCTCATGTGGTGCCAAAGATCTAACTCATGGCCTTATGTATGCTAGGCAAGCTCTCTACCAACTGAGCTACATCCCAGTATTCATTTTGGGCTTAAGTTACATGTGAGCAGTTCTGCTAGGCTTTTGTGGTTTTGTCTTGATATATCTTTGTATTCTGGCACTCTGGCATAAGAACAGACATTAGGGTACCTTCAATCTGAGGATGGACACAAGCATTGTAAAGGATCAAATCACAGATGTATGTTGACACTTCTCCTAAGACATGTCTTATGCAGTGTCTGCTCACGTTCCACTGGCCAAAGGAGGGCGAACTTCAGAGGACAAAGTCATTACCCAGGCAAAGGAAGTTCAAGCAGAAAAGAAATAAACAGGAACAAATAAAACCTAAAATGGTATTTCGTGCTGACTAGTTTCATTTCTCCTGATCCTAATATTTTTGCCTTCATCTTTTATCTTTTTGGCTTGAGGGTAGATCAAAGATAATTGGGAGTGTTCAGTCTACAATATTTAAATAAAATTTACTGTTAATTTAAGTTCTAGGTGATATCAGTATTTATTCAGAGAAACTTAGTATTTGTCAGAAGTAAGTCATATAACATAAGGGCTTGGGGTGTACCTTAGTGGGGAAAGTGTTTGCCTAGTATGCACAAATCCCCAGGTTTGAGCCCCAACATGGCATGAACCAGAGACAATGGTGCACATCTGTAATTCCAGCCCTAGAAAGATAGAAACAGTAATATCAGAAGCTCAAGGTCATCCTTAGCTAGATAGGGAGTTTGAGGCCAATCTTGGCTATATGAGAGACCTTGTAGAAGAAAAGGGGTGGAGAAGGTTGGAAGAAAGAAGAACCCACAAAGTAGCAAAAAAACAGTTACACTTTTCAGTCTATGTTAGCAATGGTAAACCTTAGAGAACTTAATTGTTTAATATTATCATGGAGAAGCAAATCTTCTATGCTAAAGTAGAAGTAAGCTTTAAGCATTAACACATACCCACTTTTAATTAAAATATAATCTCCTAGTCCACTTTCTTCCTCTAACTCCTCCCTTGCCTGCTCAGTGTTACTTCCATGTACAAGATTTCCATTGGGGTTGGATAGCCAATTGGAGGCCTCCTTCCTGGGGAAGACTATTTCTTTACTTATCATTCCTTAGGTTTATTTAGCTCTTTGTTTAAAGGTAAGGCCTGGTCAAGCTCCCCTTGCATCTAAGCATGTCTATTGGTGTTCTGGTTTGGGATTCTTGGGCAGCCATGTTTTTGAGAATATGCACTCATTTTGTTTTAAAAAGTGAAACAAATACAAGAGAAAAAGAATGCCATAAAAAAGACAAACAGAGAGTGGCGCCTTGGAGGTCCCGTGGATCTGTGTCTTGCTTCAACAATGTTTAGATGGAACAGACCCAGGGACTCCCACTTTATTAGCTTCCAGCTGCCTTACAAGTCTCTCCAGTCGCAGCTTCCAGGACCATCTCCTCGCCCAATGCCTTCAGCTCCTAGGACCAGCCAGCACTGTCTTCCTGGTTAGCCCCACACTCTGGATGTCATAAACTCTCAGGTTCGTTGGAACTATTCCACCGAAGTGGAAGCTGCAGTGAACTGCCTGGTCAACTTGCACCTGCAGGCCTCCTACACCTACCTCTCTCTGGGCTTCTTTTTTGATCAGGATGATGTGGTTTTGGAAGGTGTAGGCCACTTCTTCAGCGAATTGGCCTAGGAAAAGACCAAGGGCCTGGTGTGTATCCTCAAGTTGCAGAGCGATCGAGGGGACTGTGGACTCTTCCAGGATATGCAGAAGCTATCTCAAGATAGAATGGGGTAAAACCCAGGAGGCCATGGAAGCTGCCTTGGCCCTGGAGAAGAACCTGAACCAGACCCTCTTGGATCTGCATGCCCTGGGTTCTGCCCGCACAGACCCTTATCTCTGTGACGTCTTGGAAAGCCACTTCCTGGATAAGGAGATAAAGCTCATCAAGAAGATGGGCAACCACCTGAACAACCTTCGTAGGCTGGCAGGGACATAACCAGTGCAGACTGGCATGCCCCAGGCATTTCTGGGCAAGTATCTTTTTGAGCACCTCACTCTCAAGCACTAATAGGAGGTTTCTGCCTTCCAAGGGGCTCCCTCTTCTCTTCACCAGCCTGCTTCAGGACCTCCACCTAAATGAACCTCTCAAGCCACTAGGCAGAGCTCGGTAACTGCTCTGTAGCCTCTCTCAAGTCTTGGACCAAGTAAAAATAAATCTTTCTGAGACAGAAAAAAAAAAAGACAAAAAAATGTCATGAGCTCTCTCTAACAGAAACTTAGTAAGCATATTTGTATTTTTCCACTTATTTCCATTTATTGTTGAATAACAATAAATGCACAGGGAACATTTTATATATATATATATATATATATATATATATATATATATATTACAGATGGGCTACAGAAGCTTAATAAGACTGCAGCAGAGTTCAAGGTTTCAAAGAGATAGGTGAAGCATAAATGGGATATTGATAGAGTTACAAAAGAGTCCCCATGGAATGAAATGATAAACCTTCTAGAGGTCTGCTTGAGGCACTACGGCAGGATCAAGCCATTGGGTCATAAGCTTAAACCAAGCTTCAAAATCAAGTTGAGCTACAGATGCTAGAGGTGGGACAATGGAAGCTATGGGGCAAATTAGTGGATGGATGATTGGATGGATGGATGGATGGATGGATGGATGGTCTAAATTGATGAACAGGAAGACAAACCTTTAAATAGCCCCTTCATTGACAGTGGGATAGAGTTGAGCTAATGGGACCATCAGGGGTTCTTTTTGTGTTGATCTCTTAGTGTAAACAGCAGGGGACAGACAGGTCTAGGAATCCAGTTGTTATCACACTGTTAGAATTTCAGGGGAGGAGCTGCCCTCTTTCTTCAGTCTAGTGTGTCCAATAAGTCCTCAGTCCTGGTTTTCCTTATATGACCCTAATAGAAACATGTGTTTTTAGAGTTCCAAATTAACTTGACAATTTTGTAGTGTGGTATCCTTTGTACTTTTGGGAATAAGTCATCTATCTGTGCTATATAGCTGGTGTGGGAAAGATGCTCCTACTCATGGTCATCAAAGGACTGAATCTCCCTCCATCTTCAGAATGGGGTCAACAATTGCTTGTAAAATGTAATCTCTCAAATAATGGCAGAAAGCAGTGTATTTTGCTACTCCTAGTACATTAGGAGGGAGTAGAGGGTGAGAGAAATACTTTATTTCAAAGGTGAGGTTTTTGAAAATTCCCCATTAACTCCATATCATCTCCCAATTCAGGAGAACTAATGTTGTGTTTTGTGTTTGTGTTGAGCAAACCTTTTCTTTGGGTCTATACCTTGGCACTCCTAAGTCAGTAATGCAATCATTGATCAATATATTTCTTTCTCCCTCTCTCCACTGATCTGAGTTTGCTATGGTTTCATAATTCAAAGAACTATTTTGGTCACTAGCACTTAACTAAATGTCACTGAATCATTAATGAATTAATACACACTTCAGAGTGGAGTTTGGTTTCAATGCATAAAATACTAACAAAATAAACCACTCTTATTTTATGACACTAAATTTCAATGACAACGTTTATAAAGTACTCGTTTATATTCTGACTCATTTCCTGTTGTCTTTTCTTTTCTTTTCTTTCTATTTTGGTTTGACTGAATAACCACAAGAAATAAATGTCATTAATACATTAATCTTTTGCAAAATAAAAATATTTTTCATAATATAAAAGTGACATATTCCCATTGAACAATAAAAAAGCAAAATAATAAAACAGTAGAAAGTATATAGGATGGAATATGAATAAATCATACCACAATTATGCTCCAGCAGCTATTAGCAGAGTTGGAGACAGCACTAGAGAACACACACACACACACACACACACAGAGAGAGAGAGAGAGAGAGAGAGAGAGAGAGAGAGAGAGAGAGATCAAAAACTCACAAATTATATTCATTAAAATAAAAATTCAGTAAGTGTACTGGATTTTAAAGTTATATACAGTATATCAACCCTAATTTTTCCCTTGACTCACAAAATACTACTAAGAAGAATATGAAAAGATTATTTTTTTTAAAAAGCTATGGATCTACAAGAGAATATAGCTAGGTGTTGGGACACATGCTTGTAATTGCTGGGTTTTGGAGGTAGAGACAAGAAGGAGTGCTGTGAGTTTGAGGCCAGCCTTGGCTACATGGGGAATTCAAGGCCAGCCTGAGCTATGTTTTGGGATTTTGTCTTAAGAAGAAAAGAAAGGAAAAGAAAAGAATTGGGATGAAATATGACAGTAAAATACATTTGGGGAGGTGCACAATGGTTGGAATCTGACATCTCAGCTGTTGGTAATGGAAACCCTGATAGACTTGAATCTATTCAAAAACCCAGATAAGCTTATGCTAATTGGAAAATCTGTGTGTTTCTTTACAGACCATTTTCTTTTATCAGTAGGTTAAATTTATAAATGGTATTTTTTAAAACTAATTACCTGTGCATGCAAAGTGTCTCATTTTGGATAATAAATATCATCATTTCATTATATTTAATGTTGCTTGAGGCTTCCTGAAGCACAAATGAGTTTAAAATGATAACATAGAAAATCTTCTTAATGTTAATAATCTAATTCTATTTGTACAAAAAGTTGGTCATGATCTACTTCTTTCTGATGTTGGTCTCTTCATCTCTTTCTCTGTTCCAATGACTAGCCACCATCCTCATCATATGGGAAATTAACTATAAGTTAAATGCGTATTTATAATTTGTAGCTAATTATGCATGAATTCCAACAAGGAGTATGGTATCATGTTTACTTTTTGATTTGGGTGTGTCACCATCTGGTTGGCTTCTGACTGTACAATCCATGCGGTTGGTAGAGAGTTATATTCCTCTGTGCTAATTATGGCTCCAACCTCGTTAATTTAGTAACCACTTTTCATCCTTTACTTATCCCCTCATTTGGATGCTAAGACAGGATTTATCAGTTCAGTTATCTATGAGGATCAGACAAATTTGGGGATTTATTGTCTGTAATTGACAAGTAGTCCTAACACTTATATTTTGTAATCTAATTACCGCTGCTGCTGATGGTGGTGATGATGACCATAATTGTATTTATGTGTGTGTATGTGAAAGAGATGTGTGTGAAAGTGCTGGCACAGGTGTGCTGTAGTGTTTTTGTGACTGTCAGAAGACAACTTTCTGGACTCCTTTACCTCTCCATATCATGCATTCCCAAGATCAGACTCAGGTCATCAGGCTTGTGTGGCCAGTGTTTTTACCCACTAAGCCATCTGGCCAGCTCAACCCTAACACTTTCAGAGACCTGTGTGTTGAAAAGCATTCAGTTGTCTAGGTTCCAATGTCATTTCTCAGCCTTTACCATAATGGATGGAAATCAATTAAGTGCTAGGTTACATTAATTAATCATGTAAAATTTATTACCTATGTTTATATCTGTATCAATTCAAATTTTATTTTTATAACATTTAAAGTCATGTTTAGTACAAATTGTCCTTTAACAGAGAGCAGATAATACTTATCATGTAGAATTTCTACACCCATGTGTGATGAGGATCTGCCTTCTGATTTGCTGAAGGAGTTAATGGTCCTCTTCCCAAGTGCAGTGTTTAATTTTATAGGTTAGCCTGGGTTAGTTAAGAGTGCCCAAATACATGGTAAAACATTATTTATGAGTATGTAAGGATTAGCCGAGAAGAAATTAATTAATATTTGAGTCAGTAGACTAAGTGAAGATCTATCCTCACCCAATGTGGATGCACATCATCTAATTCAAAGGCCCAGGTATACTAATACAGCAATTTTGCTCCCTTCTTAAATTAAGGCATCAGTGTTCTTGTGTTAGTAGACATTTCCTCTCCTGGTTTTCACACCATGACCGGTGCTACCACCCAACCCCTGATTTACACCTTACTTCACCCTGGCTGCCAGGCCTGTGGCCCTAGAGAAGGAGTTAGAACAGTCACTCTCTTAGTGTACTGGGGCTTTTTGTGGTTTTGGTTTGGTTTGGTTTGGTTTTTCATTGCCCTGACAAAAATCCCTGACCAAAGCAACCCGAGGAAGGAAGAGCTCATTTGAGGTTCCAGTCCATCATAGTGGGGAAAGCATGGCAGCAGGAGGGTGAGGCAGTTCATTGCACTACATTCACAGACATAAAGCAGGAAAAGATGAACGTTGGTGCACAACTCCCTTTCTCCCTTTTATTTAGTCTGGGACCTGTGGAATGGTGCAAACCACATTTATGACCTTCCCAGCTCACTTAACCCAATGTAGGAAGTCCTGAAAGGGCATGGCTAGACGTTTGTCTCCTAGGTGAGTTTGTTCTGTCAAGCTAACAATTGAGATGAACTCTTTATACCTTGTTCTCAAGTCTGTAAACAAGACTGACTTTCATCAGTGGTGTTCATGGCTTTCCAGCTTGCAGACAACTGATTGTAGGACTCCTTATTCTCCATATCTATTTGAACCAGTTTTCTCCAGCCAGCAAGATGGCCCAGCATGTTTAAGTACTTGCCTTATGAACCAAATGACCTGAATTTGATTCCTGGAACCAACACAACTGACTCCACAATGTTGTCTTCTGACCTTTACACACAAAGCATGGATCTCTCTCTCTCTCTCTCTCTCTCTCACACACACACACACACACACACACACACACACACACACACGTACACGCTGTGGTAGTTTGAATGAAAGTAGCCCCCATAGGCTCACAGGGAATGGCACTATTAGGTGCCGTGGCCATTTGCAGGAAGTCATTGGAGGTAGGCTTTGAGGTTTCAGAAGCCCAAGCCAGGCTTAGTGACTTTCTCTCTCTCTCTCTTTCTGCCTTTGTATCCAGATGTAGAACTCTCATCTACCTTTGGAGCACCATGCTGGCCTGTGTGTTGCCGTGCTTCCCACTATGATAATAATGGACTAGATCTCTGAATATAAGCCAGCGCCAATTAATGCTTTGTTTTATAAGAGTTGCCCTGATCAAGGCATCTCTTCACACCAATAAAACCTTAACTAAGACAAATGCACACACACACAAATACACACAAAAGGTTTATGAACAAGTTAATGTATGGACTTGTATTCTGCTAGGGCCATTTCTCTGGAGGACTCTACTATAATGGACATGCTCCTGATTCACTTTCCCCATGTGATAGCTACGTGCATGCATATCCATCCCAACACCTGTCTTGGTTGATATTTTAGATTTCCTAATATCACCTAACCTCTGTCCTATCTTCCTGGTGATTAAAAAATATGGATCTTTCCTTAATCAACAACAGAACCTGTCTAGCACTGTATTCAAATCAGGAATATTAACTTTGAATAATTTGAGAAGTAATATCTTTAGAGGATTTTTTTAAAAAATGAAGTACACCCTTGGGTATTAAAAATTTTTTCTCTTGGACCAATACAATACACGAGCAAATTCTGAGCTTGACTGCAATTGCTTAGACCCTACACAAATTACTTTCCTTCAACAGGTGCATTTATTAGATAGTGAATTGCTCTTCCAAGAGCAGCCTTATGACAGCCATTTCGATGTATGCAGCAAAGTTGCCAAAGGTGCCTTGCATGCTTACTTTTCAAAGGGTGGTCCTGGGACTATTGGGAAGTTAGCCAAATATTCACAGATGCAAAGATCATTGAGCTAGAACACTTCCTCATAATGAGTAGCTTGTCAAACCAGTAACCAAAAAGGCAAGATTAAACAACTGCTCAAAAGAATGAGATCTGAATGTACCACTGACCCTGTGTGGAGACATGACTTTCTCTACTGTCCTATAGACCATAAGGTTATGTATAGCATGGGTTTTCTAATAAAGAAGGAAGGCAGGCCATTGCCATCCCCCTTAACAGTTAACCCAAATGGGATTTCAATCATCAGGTCAGAACACTCCTCCACCCTCAATACTTTTTGTTTTAGAGGCTTTTAGAAATAGCATAAAACATACCTAAAAATATAGGTCGGAACAATGGTTCCTTTGGTCATTGTATCCTCTTGCCCCTCTAAAGTGTGGTCTACACTTTAGCAACTATTCATTCTTACCTTTCTTGAAAATGTTTTCTTCTACAGTAATCCCTTTGGCCAGGCCCATTCTCACCTTTGAGACTACTGTATATTACTCTGCAATAAATCTTCCTTGTGTTACCAGTGGTCTCTATCTGGATCAAGTGTTCCTAAGTTATAGGGTTCTTGTTTAAATAAGTTGAAGAAGTGCACACAAATAGCAAAGCAGTAAGGGATTTTATTCAAAAGTAAACTGAAATTGCAGAGGAGAACTCTGCAAGGGAGTGGTAGGCTCAAGTGAGATTGTGTATAAGCTTTGAATGACTTCTTTAAGACTCCCTTCTGTGAAAAGAGGAGAGATTGGTTGCTAGGGAAGGGCATGGGTAGTTTACTATTTTGGTTGATGGATTTTGCTCACTACACAAGTTGTTTCAACCACATACATGCCCAATCATGCATAGGCATAGAATTATGAATAGATTATCCCTATAACTTCCTTTGAGCACCGTGTGTCTTACAGGGTGTATACCTAAGACCAGTCTAGGCTAAAGGTGTTCACTGTCTTTAGCTCCAAGATAAGTTTCATGGTGGATCTAACCACAAATTTATGAGTGCCATTAGGGTGTTAAGGAGTTATTAGGGCAGACCTAAGGTTGCTTTGTTTGGAGAGGGGTAAATGTTGATCAGTACAGATTTAGGGGTCACTTATCTATCTTTTATGCTATGTTTTCCTGTGTCATATCTAAAAATCTTTCAAAAGAGATCACAAGGATTGGAAAGCCAAAGGGAAGTTAGAGTGAGACACAGTTACAAGAACAACATTTTTGACATCCTCTGGGAGTTTGCTAGCAATAGACATCTTTCTAGGTGTGGTTGTTCACACCTATGACATCAACACTTGTGAAATTGAAGCAGGAGATATTTGTTTAAGTTTAAGGTCAGTGTGGGCTACACAGTGAGTTCTGAGCCTGCCTGACTTCAGTGTGGCAAGTGGTTGTAAAAATGAACAATGAATGAATGAATGAGTCTGAGCCTGTAGCTTAGTTTGTAGAGTGCTTGCCTAGTATTCATGAAGTCCTAGGCTTGACTCCTGGAATACCATAAATAGGCATAATGGTGTACACCTATAATCTAGCAACTAGAAGACAAAAGCAAAAGCATTAGACATTCAAGATTATCCTCATTTATATAATGACATTGAGTCCAACCTGGGATACATGAGACTCTAAAGAAGAAGAGGTAATGGTGTGGCAGAAATCTTTTTTTTTTTTTCAATTTGGCGATGTAATTTTTATTTATTTTTAATTTTTAAATTTAATTTTATTTTTAATTTAGTTTTTACACTCCACATTCCATTCCCCACCCCCATCCACCCTCTGTCTGCTCCACATCTCACATTTTCTCCCCACCTCACCCTGTCTTCACGTGGATGCCCCCACCCCCACCCCACCTGACCTCTAAAGTCCCTGGGGCCTCCAGTCTCTTGAGTGTTAGGTGTATCATCTCTGAATGAACACAGACCAGGCAGTCCACTGCTGTGTATGTGTTGGGGGCCTCATATCAGCTGGTATATGCTGTCTGGTGGTCCAGTATTTGAGAGATCTCGGGGGCCCAGATTAATTGAGACTGCTGGTCCTCCTACAGGATTGCCCTTCTCCTCAGCTTCTTTCAGCATTCCCTAATTCAACAACAGGGGGCAGCTGCTTCTGTCCATTGGTTGGGTACAAATATCTGCATCTGACGCTTTCAGCTGCTTGTTGGGTCTTCCAGAGAGCAGTCATAATAGATTCCTTATTGTGAGCACTCCATCGCCTCAGTAATAGTGTCGGGCTTTGTTAAAACAACACTCACAGGCCGGCAAGATAGCTCAGTGGGCAGTTCACTTGCTGTCAAGCCTGATGATCTGAATTCGGTTTCTACACGGGAGAAAGAGACAGCTGACTTCTACAAGTTGTCTTCTGAACCCTATACTTACAACTTGGCATGAGTGTGTGCAAACATACATACACACATGAAAATAAGTAAATGTAAGGATGCAGGGATGGAGAGGTGGCACAGCGAAGAAGTGTACGGGCTGCTCTTTTGGAGGACCTGGTTTCCACTGGCCAGCACCCACAAGGTAGCTCACAGCCACCTGTAATTCCAGTTCCAGGGAATCTAAAGTACTCTTCTGGTCTCCATGAGTACCAGGCATCTATGTAATTCAAAGATATACATGTATGCAAAAACATCCATATACATCAAATAAGACAAGAATTTTTAATTATTTTCTTTTTTAAGAATCTAGTTTCTGTTTCCTCTGAGCCCAGCGGACACAGCTAGGGACACCCCAGGACTTTAAGATCGCATTGGGGTTACGCGTGAGTGCAGAGGTGGTTTTGGGAGCAGCGGGTCAGCAGTTCACTCCAGGGGCAGGAACTGAGAACTCCGCCCCACCGGAGGCTGGGCCTCCCCCAGCCAGAACCGCGCCACCGCGCCATCTTTCCTCTGAG